>PVIR01006223.1:0-67280 GCA_004026965.1 Petromus typicus | reverse complement strand
GCAATCCTCCTGCCTCTGCCTCCCGAGTGCTGGGATTACAGGCGTGAGCCACCACGCCCGGCACTGTAGTATGTGGTACTGGTTGCTGCTGGGTGTGGGTCTCCACACCCAGTATTGTTATGTGGTTACCGGGGAATCGAACCCAGGTCCTTGCGCTTGCAAGACAGGCGCCGGAACCACTGAGCTAACTCCCCGGCCCAACAACATCACTAGAATTTAACTGATGAGGGAAACCCAGTCCTGACATACGTACACCTTTACAGGGGGCTTGGTCCATGAGGGGGCTTGGTCCAAATTCAGTTCATGGCAAGTAGCATCCTACTGCTGGATTTTTTAACAGAAAGTACTGACTTCTATTATAGAAATTAGCACATGAGTTTTTAAAGTCATGAAAGCATCTAATGTTAGACTGAAAATAAACCTGATGGGCTGGAAGAATGGCTTTGAAAATTTGATTCTCAATATTGGTGGCCCCGTTTTGCAGGAATCTTGTCCACAAGTTTGTGTTATGGCTCCTCCTGCTGGACATTTTTTATTACAACACTTCTGATTCAGCCCAGACTTGATTCATTAATTTTGCTTTTAAATAATTAATTAATTAAAATAATTAATATAAAGAGATATACTTTTTAAGAAAATAAAATAATGCAGAACTAAGTACAGTCACAGTGAAAATCTCCTGCTATCTTTTTCCTTTCCTCTCGAAGTAACCACCGTTAGCAGCATGGAGTGACCTTCTCAGATCTACTTCTGCCATTTACACCATGACCACCCACAACAGAAACGTATGGGTTTGCTTCCTTTGCTTTACAGGACCATGTTCATGTTCTCTGTGTTGCTTTCTCAAATATTACCTTAATAAGCTTTGCTTGATTATATGAGATTATACTTAGGGCTTTATTCACCATCTGTAGTTATTCTAGTTTTAATAATTAATTTCTGGCTGGGGATTTAGCTTAAGTGGAACTGCGCCTACCTTGGAAGTACAAAGGCCTCAGTTTGATCACTGGTACTGCAAAAATTAATAATAATAATAATAATTTATTCATGGGCTGGGGATATAGCTTAGTGGTTCTGGTGCCTGTCTTGCAAGCGCAAGGACCTGGGTTCGATCCCCGGTAACCACATAATAATACTGGGCGTGGAGACTCACCCCAGCAGCAACCAGTGCCACATACCACAGTGCTGGGCGTGGTGGCTCACACCTGTAATCCCAGCACTTGGGAGGCAGAGGCAGGAGGATTGCTGTGATGTGCGTTTGAGGCTAAGCTCAGGGCCAGCCTGAACCACAAAGTGAGACCCTGTCTCAAAAAACCTTAAAAAAATAATAATAATGTATTCATGCTGTTAAATTGATAAATTCAAAAGTCTGATTTTCAGATATAACATTTATTTTTAAAGTACAAATTGTGTGATCCTATTTAAGAACCTGCTGAGCTCTCACATTATTTTTCCCATTAACAGAGGCTGAACTCACAGGTTCTTCCCAAAAATATGTCAGCAGACTTTTCAAAAAGCATGTTGTTGGGGCCAGGAATTTAGCTCAGTGGTTCTGGCACCTTCCTGGAAAGCACAAGGGCCCTGGTATCCACATACAACAATGGTGAGTGTGGAGACTCACACCCAGCAGTAATCAGAACCACATACCATAATGCCGGGCGTGGTGGCTCACTCTTGTAATCCCAGCACTAAGGAGGCAGAGACAGGAGGACTGATGAGTTCGAGGCTCACCTGGGCTACATAGTGAGCTCAGGACCAGCCTGAACTACAAAGTGAGACCCTGTCTCAAAAAAAACACAAAAAGTGTTGGTTTGAGACAAGGTCTCACTAAACTGTCAAAGCTAGCCTCGAATTTGCAACCATCCTGCCTCGATCTCCCACAGTACAGGAATAACAGAAGGCATCATTATGCCTGACTCTGACAAGTTTTAATGGTGATTCACATTTACTTAATTTCCCTGGATGTTTTTAGCTTAAGTTATTTGAGGCAAAAATATGTCAATTTTTTTATTATATTACATTTTCTTTTTACAAAGACTTCAGTTGTCTCTAAATAAGCAAATCTTGTCAAATGTTTTGTTTCTGGGAAGCCCGATGACTGTGTAAGTGGGTTTGAAGTTGCAGTCTGGGCACTTGGTCTCTAGAAGGTTCACTGTCGCTGCTCTGGTTCATCTAAGGGAAGCAAAGGGATCTCCTGCATCTTTCAGAGCCTCAGGTCCCTGGAGAAGACCCAGGGCCCACCCTTAGGAAGGCGGCCAAATAAGGCAAGATGGGGACCACCGGCCCCAAATGAAGCCTCAGCCAACAGGGCCACCCTCCCCTACCCAGTCCTGAGCAGGGTCGCAGGATAGAGGTGTGGTTACTCAGACGGCCTCTCTCCCCAGCGGGTGGCGCTGTGGGGTGGAAGGGTTTCACAAGAAGGAACTGCACGTGGGCCGGGGAGTTAGCTCAGTGGTTCCGGCGCCTGTCTTGCAAGCGCAAGGACCCGGGTTCGATTCCCTGGTAACCACATAACAATACTGGGTGTGGAGACCCACTCCCAGCAGCAACCAGTACCACATACCACAGTGCCGGGCGTGGTGGCTCACGCCTGTAATCCCAGCACTCGGGAGGCAGAGGCAAGAGGATTGTGATGTGAGTTTGAGGCTGAGCTCAGGGCCAGCCTGGACCACAAAGCGAGAACCTGTCTCAAAAAACCTAAAAATAAAAAAAATAAAAAAAAAAAAAAAGAAGGAACTGCACGTGATCTACGCCTGGACAGTGCAGAGTGGTGACCAGACAGGAGTAAAACCACAACCCTGACACCACCTCTACTGGGCCTCTGTCCTTTGAGCCCTTGAGATTACCACACTGCCCTCTTTGCCACCTCGCGAAGGAGCAGTATAAAGTCACAGTGCACTTTGCCCGGTTGTGGTACAGTGAGGGCTGTCAGGAGAGGAGAGCTGTGAACTGGAACACTTGCTTACGAGCTGAAGGTGCAGTCAGGGTGAGTGCTGTGGTCCACACACATCAAGAGCTTCACTGGCCTGCAGAAAGAAAACCAGGCATTTTTGTTTTGCTTTGGTTTGATTTTAGAGACAGGATCTCACTATGTAGTTCAGGCTGGCTTTAGTCTTTCCACATGGAGCTGGCTGGACTTGAACTCATGATCTTGTCTTAGCCTCCCACATGCTGGTATTATAGGCAGCACTACCACACCCAGTAGTGTTTAAGGGATTATTTTAGTAACTCACACCCATCAAATGTGTTTGGTGCACCCAAAAATTCTAGGAGATACAAAGTCTGGATCCTTCAAGCATATACAACTATTCTTGAAGTATGGTGATGATGGCCTGCAATCCCAGCACTTGGGAGGCTGAGGGCAGATGATCACAAGTTTGAGGCCACACAGAGAATTCTAGGCCAGCCTGGGATAAATAACAAAACTCTGACTCAAAAACTGGGAACTTCAGCCTCTCGGCTCATCACTGAGCTGTTGTAGAGTAAGAATTGTCTTCTCAAGGTGTACTAAAATTCTGGGGTTTTGTTTTGGGTAAGACAGCATCTCACTGTGCTCCCCAGCTGTCCACAAATCATGGGTTCCAGCAATTCCTCCTACCTCAGCCTCTGAGTGGCTGGAACTTCAGGTCTGTATCACCACACCTGGCTTACAATCCACACTTGGATTCAGGTGGGGTGTGGTGAGCAATAGGGAGGTGGGGAGCCTGGGTAGATATGTCTGCTTCTTTTCAAAATGGGGAGTAGGCATCGAGACAGGTCCTGCCAGTCCTGTATGTATGTAGCCCAGGCCGGCCTTGAACTCGTGATCCTCCGGCCTCCAAGTCTGGAGTGCTGAGCTCGAAGGTGTGTGCCCCCGAACTGGGCTGTGTCCTTCCTCTCGATCTCAGGGCTGCCGGTATGTTGAATTTATGAATATTTATCAAAAACGATTCTTTGGTTTGTATATTTTCTGAACATAGATTATGTTTTCTGAGAAAAATTTATTTACTGTGTCTTTTGTTGGGTTTTTTTGAGACAGAATCTTGCTTTATAGCTCAGGCTGGCTCTGAGCTCAGCCTCAAACTCAGCAATCCTCCTGCCTCTGCCTCCCAAGTGCTGGGATTACAGGCATGAGCCACCACGCCTGGCACTATGGTATGTGGTACTTATTGCCTGTGAGAGTGTCTCCATACCTGGCATTGTTGTATGTGGTCCCCAGGGACTGATTGAACCCAGGACCTTGCGCTTGCAACACAGGTGATGGAACCACTGAGCTAAATTCCCGGCCCTACTGTGTTTTTTTTTAGGTTTTTGGAGACAGGGTCTCGCTTTGTGGTTCAGGCTGGCCCTGAGCTCAGCCTCCAGCTCACATCACAATCCTCCTGCCTCTGCCTCCCGAGTGCTGGGATTACAGGCGTGAGCCACCACGCCCGGCACTGTGGTACGTGGTACTGGTTGCTGCTGGGTGTGGGTCTCCACACCCAGTATTGTTATGTGGTTATCGGGGAATCGAACCCGGGTCCTTGCGCTTGCGAGACAGGCGCCGGAACCACTGAGCTAACTCCCCGGTCCCCCTACTGTGTTTTGTTTTTTGAAAAAAACCAGCATTTGAGCTCCCTCCAGGGCACTGGCAGTCACACCCGAGTGCAATGGCACAGAAGATGGGGCAGATACGGGGCTCATTCCCTTGAGGAGGTATGAAGTGAAGCTCTGCCCAGCTGGCAGTACAGCAGAGCCCTTGGCACTTTAGGAGGGACGAGGGGCAGGAAGACGCCAGCGTCACCACATTGCCACTCCCGCAACACTCGGGCCCCCGTGAGTCCTTGCAGTGCTGGCCTCCCAACACTGAGGGGCTGAGGCCTGGGGCGGAGGCAGGACTCTGGGCCTGAGGGCTCACAACAACTCAGAGCTCGATTCAAGTTATCTCAGAGACCAAGAAACAGGAATGATGGCTGAGTCTAAGTATAAAAAGTGCTGCTCAGAACGCCTGAGTTGACTGTAACCATGAATATGTTTTACTGGTTGAGGTCTCCTGCATTTATCTATACTCAGTCAAACTCCCACCTCAGCGCCTGTCAAGAACTCAGTTCCTGCTCCCTGATTACTGCACCGCAAGGGAGGTGAGGAGGAGACCATGTGGGCAAACAGTAAAGTTCTTCTCCAGCTGTCTTTTAACTGCCATTGAATGGACTCTGCAGAGGACTGGGCGTGGGCATAAGCCATGGAAGCATGGTTCTCCCTGCCCACACATCTGGAGGCCACCAGAGAGCTCAGTGCCATGGCCTGTGCAGCTGCTGCCAGGCAAAACCCTTCCCCACCCCCAGCCGTTTTGTCCTCAGAGTCCGAATGCGCGGGTCGCATGTCGGATCGTGGGAAGGTCACTCACATGTGGTCGTTAATACAGCGATGCCTGAAGCCCAGCGCCTCCAGTCTGTCCTCCAGGATCTTCACGCTGCCCTCTCCACATGATTCCCTAAAGCAGAAGATCATGTTTCCAACAGTGAATAAACAAAAGGAGGAGCAGAAAATGTCGATTCTATGTTGGCTAAAATTTCCTGAGGCACCTGCTCCCAACACCCTTCTCTCAGAGGGGACATGGGAAGGTCTGTGGTCCAGCAGTGCGGCTTCCAGTAGCACACGTCGGAGAGGCCTCTCTGAAGACGCCACAGGAGTCCGCAGACCTCTCTGGGGTCTGTACTGCGCGGTTCTCACCCAACCTAGAAGCTCAGATCCGCGGTGTGGCCCAGGGGCTTGCGCCAAGGCCACTACGGACTTGATCAGCTGCAGCATATTCACTGTAAACCTCAGGTAACCACAAATACGCACACACCCTTAAGTATTAGAAAATGAACATAAAAGAGAAACATTACCCCAAATCTCCCCACACTCCTAGAGACAGCACTGCTAACATTGTCATGTACACAGACACCCACTTACCCATGATTTTTTAAGCCATAGTTATCCCTGGTCCAAAAATAGTCAGTGGAAAATCCCCCAAATAAATGGCCCATCAGTTTCTGGGTAGTGTGATGAAATCATTCACTGCCCTTCCCAGCACGTGAATCATCCCTTGTCGCTCGTTAAACCCACACTGTTGGTCAGTCACTTCTGGCCCCACGGTGACCGGATGGGCCGTCGTGACCGGCAGTCCTTGAGCTTAGACTTTATCAGCCACAGTCCCAAAGCACAAGAGCAGCCACGCTGGAATGTGGATATGCCTGGAGCGGCTGTCCAGGTCTTCCCGGAAGTGTGTAGGTGGAGGTTTTAGACTTACTTAGAAAAAAAAAAAATCAAGTGGTAAGGCCACGTCTATCCACGAAGGTGAGAGAAAAGGACAAGAAACTACACCAGCTTTCCTCTCACACCTTCAATCGCAGAATTTAGAGCCACAATGAGTGAGAAGCTGTTTTATCTCACCAGGTAGAAGTGAGTACAATTAGGAAGGAATTTTGAGAGGTATCATATTCCCATTATATTACAGTGTATTATTATTGTTTTATTTTATCACCAAGTGTTATTGTTAATCTCTTATTATGCCTGGTCTGTAAGTAAAACGTTATTATAGATATATATGTATAGAACAAAAAAGTAGCCTACATTGGGTTTCAGACTACCTGGAGTTTCATATTTCTGAGAAGGGTTTCAGGTCAAACCCCATGGACAAGGGGCCACTGTATGTCCTTCTGGGCTTTGTAAACATAGGTATTTCCATGAGGATTTTCAAATACAGCCATGGCCCTCGGCTACCCAGTATGCTTTGCTTTCAGCTAACAATACACACATGTCTTTCTCTGTCACTATTATTCATCCCTGCATAGTCTCCCTGACAAAAACAGTTCCTAACTCATAGCAAATCCCCTCTTTGGAACACTTAATTGATTATCACACTTCAATGTAATTTATGCTCCAAAGAACCTGGTTGAAAATTCATTGTCATGCACCTTTCCAAGCAATTATTTCCTTGGCACAAATTCCTATAAGCAAGTTTTCTGGTTGCAAGCTCTTGCCTCTGTTTTCAGTTTCTCCCTAAGTAATGCCAACTCACACACTGGTTGACCCCAGAACATGCATCTCCAACTCTCTCATCCATAAATTCTTGCCCTCCCAAGGCCACAGCAACTGTGTGCTTCTGAAGGGGCGCAGCAGCCAGCACTGCTGGTTCTGGTCAGAGCCCCATCTGTATCTGTGTGGGCCAGAAGGTGACCAGCCTTCCCACTGTAAAGCTGACAGACAAGTGATGAGGTAGAGTACACAGAGGAAACAAGTACTGGAAGACATTTTCACAGGAGATGGATTCTGGTTATTACAAGCAAAATGCAGATATAGTGTTCTGAGGCATCATTTTTTAAAACTTTGCCAAAATCTGGGATGATGGCTCAGAAAACTTTTTTTCTAGTAAGCAATGACAAGCAGGCTCCAGGATGCCTAGACTCAAGCAGAGTCAATGGTTAGTTTACAGTGTGAGTAAAGGCAGCCAAAACCCTGCTAAATGCAATCAGACATTCATCACATTGTCTTTAGCTCTCCACTTGTGGTTTTTGAAAAATCAATTACATTGCATATACCTGAGGCTAACCACGTATTATAGTTACCACAGTGAAACAGATTAAGAGATCTGTCATTTCATGGAGTTACTTCTTTGGTAACAAGAGCAGCTAACATCCATTTAGCAGCAGTGCCTTTTGCAATACAATTTTACTGACTACCATATCCCTGCTATTCCTGCAATCTGAGCCTCCCAACACCACCACTCTCTTGGCTCAAGACCTGTAACTATGTCTAAACTGTGGCTCCATTTTACAAGCAGGTGTTCTGACCTCTTCTGTCTCTCCCAGCAGAAATGATGAGCTGAGATAACGATGAACTACAATGTTCTAATCTCACTAGAGGTAAGGTCAAAGATTAAATTTTACTAGATCTATTAGAAAGAACAGGTAAGCATGACTTCTAGACAAAGAGCAACTTCTGACGAGAAAAAAAAAAAAAGAACACCACCATGCATTTCTCACAGAACAATAAGTAGAATCCATCTTTGAGGAAGGGAAATGATGACCTTGATGTAACTTGTGTAATATGTAGTTTGCAAATTTATTGCAGTCTGTTGCACAAGAGCTAGGGAAAAATAATACCCATTATACAGTAAGTCCTTTTTTTTTGGTTTTTCTTTTTGTTTTTTGAGACAGGGTCTCGCTTTTGTGGTTCAGGCTGGCCCTGAGCTCAGCCTCAAACTCACATCACAGCAATCCTTCTGCCTCTGCTTCCACAGTGCTGGGATTACAGACGTGAGCCACCATGCCTGGCACTGTGGTATGTGGTTCTGATTGCTGCTGATTGCTGCTGGGCATGAGTCTCCACACCCAGTATTGTATGTGGTTAACCGGGGATCGGACCCAGGTCCTTGCACTTGCAAGACAGGCGCTGGAACCACTTAGCTAAATCCCCGGCCCTATACAGCAAGTCTTAAAGGAGTTAGGAAACTGAGTTTGCTGAGGTTCTCTTGGGACACATGTGTAACGGCACATCCGCTCCTTAGGCAATTCTGTCCTCTGCATAGCAACAGCACTGGGAAGAACACGGCCTCAGTTTGCCTCTGAAGCCCCTTAACGGCTGTGTTAGGCTGTGGTCTCATGGAAATATTTCTGAGCCAAATGGATTTAACTTATTTTGTCCTGAGTTGATTCCTGGAATGCCTTTTATCTGTGAGATATATGAATTCAGCTTATATTTATACATAAACTCAAGTGGTTTCCCCGGAAAATATAGATCTTAAAACTGTCTTTGACAGGTGGTCTGAGACCCAGTGGAACTGGTTGTTCTCTGAGAATAAATCTTTGCGGTGGAGGCGTTAGGTTGATTCTGAAGACCCTGGTGAGGGCTTTTGAGTTTCAGATGATCAAAAAAGAAACTGGTTTTGATCCTGCAAAGGCATAAGGAGCTCACCTATCCGAAGCTGCCAAGGCATTCAAAAAGGAACCCTGTGTCCCTCACAATCAAGACTGGGTAGTGGCATTCCCAGAAAGTTAGACCCATGTCTCTCTACCAACTGCAGAAGAGACAGAAGGCTGGTGTTTCCCCAAACTGAAAACATAAAACGGGCCTGACTCTATCATAGCCAGGAAAACCACAATTACCATCATCGATAGCACTGATACTTACACATTAGGTCCTCCAATTTCATGCATGACCCAGATCTCAATTTCTGTGACTTTATCCTTCTGCAAGTATGGAATTTCAAAGTCTGCAAAAAAACTGAGAGACAGGAGGAGCTGTTTTTGTTCTTCTCTTTTGCTGCGCATCCTCAGTGGCCCAGCTTGGAAGAACATTTCTAAAAGTTCTAAGTGTTGGTCGCAAATTTATGGCATGGTGCCACGGTGGGCACCCCGATCTCTCTCTGTTGGCATGCAAGCCATATTACTCCAGCAACTGGGCACCAGATATTCAGGTCTACCTGCAGCGTTGATACTTTGTGATAAATAAGTGAGTTTGGAATTATAGTTTGGGCCTTTGGTCTTTAAAATGTTTGCCATCTCTGTTCTAAAGCAGTATGATATTTTCCCTCTCTGTTTGTAGTTGACTGGCAAACTACCTTCCAAAACAGTTTTTAAGGGAGTTTTCTTTCTTTTTCAAGACACATTTCATTTAATATCAAAAGTGCTCACACAACAGGCCAGAATACAAAGAAGGAACACATCCCCCATTAACATCAGTGACGATGGTTAGAACATGTTCTTGTTCAAGGGAGGAGGACTTCCTAAAGCTCATGGCTGAAAGAAATAATGCAGCCACTGTCTGTATTCAACCTCATCATGAAACAAATGTTTACAAAGCTTCCAACAGTTTAAGCCTGAAATGTGACACCACTTCTTCACACGTATACCATTTCTAGTGAAGATATCTTTAGTTTTTGTAACCAAAGAACAAGCCACTGGTTGAAACCACAAAGGCTTAGATGCCATTAAGTAGTAGAGATCTCTGTGCTAAATGGTTAAATACGTGAACTATGTTACCAACATTGGTTATTTCTCTCATGACAGCTACAGTTGGTTCTTAGCAAATGACCCCTTTGAAGGCAAAATTTCGTTCATCTGAGTTTCAACCCAGAAGTTCAACAACAACCACGAAGTCCATGGTCTTATGGAAAAAACTGATAGATGGTGTCTCTAGGTCACTGTGCTCAAGGTTAAGAGACATTCCATTTTTAGTTCTATTTTAGTTCTATTTTAGTTTAGTGTATTCCATTTTTAGTTCTAACTCAAACTTTACATATTCAATCCATAATTTCAATTTTAGATGTTTTCAATCCTCCAAACAGTCTGAAGACACAGTGCACCACAAACTCAAGACTTCTGTTTCTCCCTCTATTTTTTTCAAACATAAACATTTCTTAAGGGTCTACATGTTCTCAAAAAGGAATTTTCTAAAAGTGCCCTCTTTTCAGCATCATCTGAGGACTTAAGGTCTCTAAAGTAAGGGGAAGAGAAAAAAGCTGACACACAAGGTTCATCTGAGCATTATAAGCTGAGTAGTGTAAGAGTGTGGCTTTTGTTGTTCAGAAAGCCTGGGTTTTGGCATGGAAATGAGCCCTTGGTTTTCATTGTAAGAGGGACATCTTGACTAAGGCCTTCCCTCTCATTTACCTATGAGGTGTAAACTTCCAGCCACTCAATTCATTTTAGGCCCATTCCAGTTTGCCTTTAGTGTGTCTCATTTCACCTTTCATTTTTAGGAAAAACAAATGGATTATCGATCTAAGTTGAGCAACATTTGGCAGCTGCACTGGCTACAAGAGCTGGCTCCAAGGAGTATTCACCGTCCCCTGGCTGCTACTCCCCTTACAAGGGTTTTCCCCATGTGAAGACTCTGTTGCTTTGGCTTTTCTTCAGACTCCCTTAAATCAGTTACATTGTTTAAACTCTATGTACCTGTCCTCCAGAGCTTGAACATATGCTTCATACTGTTTCCACCTCAGAGTTAACTCGTCTCCTACCACAACTCTGAAGTCTGTTTGGCTGTGGAACCTTTTTAGGAGAAGGTTCTTTGGTCACCTTGTATCTGAGGAGTCACCTCAGGATATGGGTGGGTCCCTGGAAGGAAGATGAGGGAGTCAGCAGCAGCTGTACTGGGAGCCTGAGTTCGGCCTTAAGGGAATGGCTTTGTCCTCCAGAGAGCCCTAATCAAGTCCTGAAGTCCAGCAGGGCCTCTTACCCTTTTATTTTAGGTTTCTTATTCTGTTCTCATCAGCTACAAATGGTTTAAGCACACGGACATGGCCCTAATCACCAAGTCCTTCAACTGTCCTGCTTTCCCTGAATTCACAAAGGCAAGCATTACACGGGGGCTTAGGACGATTCTCCTAAGCTTCCACACAAGACAACTCAGTGAACAATTTCCTCTCTGTTGCATTTGCTGGTCCAGGAATTCTTTTTTTTAGGTTTTTTGAGACAGGGTCTCGCTTTTGTGGTTCAGGCTGGCCCCGAGCTCAGCCTCAAACTCACATCACAATCCTCCTGCCTCTGCCTCCCGAGTGCTGGAATTACAGGCGTGAGCCACCATGCCCGGCACTGTGGTATGTGGTACTAGTTGCTGCTGGGTATTGTTATGTGGTTACCGGGGAATCGAACCCGGGCCCTTGCGCTTGCAAGACAGGCGCCGGAACCACTGAGCTAACTCCCCGGCCCCCGGTCCAGGAATTCTTACCCTTTGACAGGATAGGCTCCTTTTGGTTCTGAACCATTCAACATGACGTAGATCACCCCAGAACTATCTTCTGAATACTGCAGGAAGGAAGAATCAGAATCATCGTTAGCAAGCTAAAGCATGTCTACTTCCAGCTATGAAGTGAGCTTTTTGCTGATTGCTGGTGGGCGTGAGTCTCCACACCCAGTATTGTATGTGGTTACCAGAGAGCGAACCCAAGCCCTTGCCCTTGCATTTGCAAGACAGGCGCCGGAACCACTGAGCTAAATCTCTGGCCCAAAGTGAGATGTTTTTATTGATAATTCTCAAAGTGGGATAATTTGGTATTTCACATGGCAAACAGGGAGGCAAACTGGTTTACTCTGCAAAGCTAATTGCTTTGAAATGTCAAAAATTCATACATTCAATGTTCCTATGTCTCGGCCTATATAAGATGATGTATACTACACAGCATCCTAATGGCTGGAGTAAACTAGGTCAAGCTGCCAATACAAACAGCCACAAAATTTCAGGGACTTTAAACAGTACTTTCTTTGAGCTCACACTACATGTTTACCACATGCCCATCAGGGTCTTGCTCAATGTGTTTTCCTCAGAATCCAAGCTGAGGAAGTTTCCACACCTTGAAAGCTGCTCATTGTCAGAGAAGGAAACAGAAGCTGAGGAATCATTCTTGAAGGCTCAAGACTGGTTCTTGAAGGCTCCCACCTATAGGTCAACAGGCCCCTCCCACTCACATCTCATTGGCTGATGCAAGGTGCATGTAAATAGCAAACCACTGGTGCTGAATATTTGGTAAACAGCACTAAGGACCACACCAAGCATTGTGCACAATGATGTCCTGTTTTAAGTACCAAAAGAAGTAACCAGTTTAAAAGAACCACAGGGTATTTATTTAGATGTCTGAAATATTAGCCATTAGCAAAAGTTTACAGAGTATCTCCAACAGCATAGATGTGTTTGTCTTCAAAGCAAAATGCAAGATTAGCTGGGCAGAGCATGAGTTCTGCTGGGTTAAAGCTACATAAGGTACATCGGGGACTAGCTATGTGGGACAGCATGTGACTAGTACCAGCAAGGCCTTGGCTTTAACCCTGCATCATGAAATAAGCAGAAAGCTAGAAAATCCCAGGAAAGAGAGCTCCAGAGATGTTGCCAGTTCACAATATTAATGGACCATGCAATTTCCCTCCTAAAATTTTACACTGGAATAAAGGTGAGAAGAGAGTGAAGTATGCATCACTGAGATACACAGTTCTGGGTTTGCTCCCTAGAAAAGCAATACACAATATTAGCTACACCAGAACAATAATATGGTCCATGTCATCCATGTGTCCTTTG
This sequence comes from Petromus typicus, assembly GCA_004026965.1. Classification (NCBI taxonomy): domain Eukaryota; kingdom Metazoa; phylum Chordata; class Mammalia; order Rodentia; family Petromuridae; genus Petromus; species Petromus typicus. The sequence goes on along the minus strand of PVIR01006223.1, from coordinate 54,263 downwards.
CTTTCTGCTGCTAATAAAGTCACATCCTTAAATGCGGAGGTCTACTGATTACTATGCTGAAGGAATTGTAGTAAGGTGGAAAAAGTATGTATGATTCTTACATCTTTTCTGTAATCTGTCATTTCCTATCATGAAAGACCACTGCATCTTCTCTAGTATGTTATAAAAAAAACATTCAAAATAAACTAGTACTAGCTGAATGATGATGGATGCCTGTAATCCCAGCACTCAGGAGGTTGAGGCAGGAGCACTTCCATGAGTTCAGGGACAGCCTGGGTTATACAGCGAGTTCAAGGCCAGGCTAAACTACATAGCAAGATTCTGTTGGTATACGTGTAGACCAGTACAACCACTATGGAAATCAGTGTGGAGATTACTCAAAAAACTAGGATGAGAGGGCCAGGGATTTAGCTCAGTGGTTCTGACACCTGCCTCGCCAAGTGCAAGAGCCAGGGGTTCATCCCCAGTAACCACATACAACAAAGCTGGGAGAGGAGACTCACACCCACCATCAATCAGAACCACATACCACAGTGCTGGGAGGGGTGGCTGACGTCTCTAATCCCTGCAATTGGGAGGCAGAAGCGGGAAGATTGCTGATAGTTCAAAGCTGAGCTCAGGGCCAACATGAACTACAAAAAGCAAGACCCTGTCTCAACAACAGCAACAAAAAAACCCAACTAGGATTAGAGGTTGCATTTGACCCTGCTATTCCACTGCTAGGTATATACACAAAAGAATTAAATGATTCATATCACAGAAACATATATTTACCCGTGTTATAGCAGCACAGTTTGTGATAGCTAAATCTTGGAAACAACCCAAACGCCCATCAACTGGAAACTGGATATAGAGGTGTTTTTTTGTTTTTAAATAAAATGGAATATTACTCTACCATAAAGAATGATAAGTTTGAGTCATTTATTTTCAAATGGATGTACCTTGAGATCATATTCATAAATTAAATAAACAGGTCACACATCTGTAACAACCACATCTTTTCTCTGGTATGAGAAACTGAGGATATAAATGAATTCCAGAATATATGATAGATATTATGAAACATAACATATTCAAAGGGAAAAGGAGATAAGGGTAAGGAACAAAGGGAAAGAAAAAATGTAATAGTAAAAAAGGAAACAAAGCTTATATATATAGAGAGAGCAGAGGGTTGTAGGGTGGGCAGGGGAATAGGAAAAATGAGAATTAAGTCATGTCATATACTGGAACAAATTCTCAATGTCAATGGTGATCATGATGTCTACATAAAATATACCAATAAAGAGCCAAATCTAAAAAAGAAAAGATAACAATATTTGGACTTGAGATATGTCCCAGCAGTAGAGCTCTTCCCTAAATGCATAATGTTCTTGGTTTAATCCTCAGCACTGCAAAAAAAGTAATACTAGTAACATAATACTAATTGAATACTTTTGTGCTATGGTTCAAGTCAATACTAGACTATCTTTCTTTAGTCTTAGGTGTCCCATGCCTTTCACAATGCACGGATTACCCAAGTTTACATAGTAATAAAAATATCCCATGAATTTAAACAGTAGTAACAACCACAACATAAAAGAAGTAATAACTATGTACTGTTCTTATCTCTCTGACACTTACAGAATGCTTTTTCTGTGCCAGACACCACATTGATTTACTTACTTTTTTTTTGGTACCAGAGATTAAACTTAGGACTTTGCACTTCTGAGGCAGACGCAGTGCTACTGAGTTACATCCCTGACCCTCACATTAATTAACTTTCTTAGCCATGCCTGTTATTCCAGCTCTCAGAGGGCTGAGGCAGGTGGATTGTCAGCTTGAGATCAACTGGAGCTGAGTAACAAGTTCAAAGCCAGCCTGAACTATATAGTGAGACCCTGTGTCAAAAGAAAGACAGCAGATACATATGTATACTATTTTCTTAAATTTTCTCAATGTTATGGAGCAGAGAGAACTTAGCATGTTATAGAAGTAGAAAGTGAGGCTCAGAGTACTTAAGTAATACCCTGGGGTCCCAGGCTCAGAACCCCTAATCTGCATGCCTGGCTCACACATGCTCAGCCTCCTGCCCTCCACGTGGGTACCTGCATGGATGCCCTCTTCCAGTAGGAATCCACAGCATTATTTTCACAGTCTTCTGATGTAGGACAGGAGTGGTAGTCAAGTCCTATGAATTAAGTACACAAAAACACTGTATTTCAAATATCATATCAGGAACAATTTTTTAACAGTTAATTCCAACTTAGCCTGGTTCTGTGCAATGCCCGTACCACTAACCCCTCCCCCAGCCTAAGTCTCCCATGATGGGACATGAGGGTGTGAGGCAGAGTGTGCCAGGTTGGGAACACAGTCATGCTATCTAGCCCTGCTGTTTCTTAGCTATATACCCTTCTTTTACCTTGCTTTGCCTAGTTTCTTCTCATGATGAGAGGGAATATTTTTTGAGTTAGTATTTTCTTTTTATTGGCACGTGTTTGAGGCATGTAATAATTAAATTATTCACAGAGAGCTGGTACATGTTCATAACACATCTTACTTCTTTCTCCACATGGCCCTTCCCTCCTGGCACTCCTCCTCTCTCTTGCTCCCCTCCATGAGACCCCTGCATAAGGTGTTTAGACCAGCACCTACCAAAAGACAAGCTGCCTCTACTTACAATCATTATCAATTACTACGTTGTACCTACCTCATGGAATTTAGGGGGAATCAGAAAAATAAATGCACATGAAAATATTCAGCACAAATGGCCACTGCATAGTGATAAAAGCTCTTGCTTTTCTTGTGATATGTGTACGAGTCTTACCAGAAACATTTTCCTGTCGACACCAACTCAAGAAATCTCCAAGCCGACCATACAGAACATCACACAGGGGCATAAATCGACGAGTGTTCTCTGCGTAGCTAGTAACAAGGAGGTGGTTATTTTCCCAGAACAAAGACTAAGGGGAAAAAATTAAAATACAATATAAAATCTGCTTGCTGCAGAATAACAAAACTTTCCTGTGTCTTTATTTATTTATCCATTGGAAGATTGCTACCATCCCTCCTCTGTCTATTACAAGGATATCACGAAATATTAATGAAATGTGTTCCTTAGTACAAAATACTTTAGTATATATGGTAAAATCTTTGATTTAAAAAAAGATTAAGGAGCTGGAATCTGTGGTGCACTTATCTAATTCCAGCTTCTCCAGAGGTGAGGCAGGAGGATTGGGAGTTAAAAAAAAAAAAAAAAAAGTTGGAGTCTTGGAATCCCTGCTCTGCGGTGCAGGGCACATGTGTTCTTGACCAAGACATGTAAATTCCCTAAGTGAGTTTCCACACTTGGAAAATAGAGAGAATGAGTCCTCTTTCCACATCCATACCTATGACTAAGGTGACATGCAACCAGAGAGCACCATCTGGAGTTCAAAGTGCCTCAGAAAACATTACTCTTGCAGTAACTCTTATGGTTTCCACGTAAACAGTCCTTATAACAGTGCAGACTACAATATCCCCCATTCATTGGCTCATCAGATGCTCGACTAGTCATTAGGCTCTACCCAGCTGGAAGGTATTCAAGATGAAGCTGTCTTTCACTCTCCCACCCTTCCCCTTAGCACAATCCCTGGCACACAGATGAAGCCAGTATTTACTGAGCTCCTCAGTAAGTCCACAGAATCTGTGAGAGAGACAAGCAAAAACTATGCTCCCTCTTTTTACAAAAAGGGAGGCAGCAAGGTTCAAAATACAATGGATACCTTAAAATCATGTGTATAGTCTGTCCCACTTAACACCTCACATTTACATTTAGTTCCCCTTATAAGTAACATGCGATTGAAAAATCAGATTATATTTGAGAAATAAAAATGGTATCTGTCTTTAAAGCCAAGGTACTATTCTAGGCAAGTATTTTACATAGATTTTCTCATTTATTTTCATTTTATTAGATCTTAGGGTGCAGACATAGTCTTTTGGTTCTCTTAAAGAAATTATTACTTTATAAATACCAAAGTTAGACCCAGGAGAGATTCATCTCCTGGAAGAACAGGGACCCTGAGGGCTTTTTGAATTACTCAGGTCAGGGCCGAGGGTCAGTGAGGGTGAGGTTCTTCATAACTGGCCAGATGTGGAGGCCCAGTGTCTGGCCACACCCTGAAGCCTTGTGGAGTTTTCTGAACTCACTTGCTGACTCAGGAAAGTTCCTTTGGCCACACAAGGCAGCAGACCCAGCATGTCCGTTGGAGCCAGAGCCCCCTGGCCCCAGTGAGCCTGGCACACATATTCCGAGTGTACTGCTCGATGTTTCCATGACACTGCAGGCTGCTTGCTTCGACCTGTGCACCCTCTGTCAGGGCACGGGAAGGTGATGATTTGTCTAAGAGGGTTGTAATTACCTTGTCTCTGGGAATGGAGTGCCTCGACAGGTTAATGAAAAGGTCATAGTCTGAGGGAAGCACGGAGCAGGGATCTTTGTACAGCACCATTCTGAAGGCTTCCCAGATGGCTGTGCAGTTCTTGTCCCTGTGTGAAAAGTACAAGTCAAAAAGCATCAAAAGACTTTGCATATGCCGTGAGGTATTTCCATTTCTTTACAGATTTCACAAGTGATTCTGGCATATGTTGACTGCAGAACTGCTACACACACTAAAAACACAACAAAAGGTTGACAGACATTTAGAAATCTGATGTTGGGAGTGGCTCCCAGAAGGCCCTGCAAAGCTTTCGCAGTTAGGAATAGTTTTGCCCAAGGTCACAAGACAAGTGTGAAAGGTTACAAACCAGAAGGTGACGATTTCAGCAAGCCACACAGCCTCAAGGCCCTTGTCGGCCTTTTTATCGCTGGGGTTGAGCCCAGGGCTACCTGATCCTCACCCCCCACCCTCCTTCTTATTCAAAGAAACGGGGCCTGGCTCCCTATCCATTTCCGCCTGGGCCCAGCACCAGCTGCATCCCGGCTGGAAGCAGGACAGCCAAGCTAGTGAGAAGGGCCGGGAAAGGCCCTGGTCCTGGAGCTGCATAGAGCGTGTGGCATCATAACCCTGTTCCTTATTCTCTTTTTTACTTGTTCGAAATTAGTCACAATAAACACAACCTGTACATGAAAGGGATATCATGAAAATGGAAAAAGAGAAAGATTTCCAAGAAGAAAAAAAATCAGTAAGAAGCACAGTGATGGGAAGAAAGAGGAAAACTTTGTAGAGTTGTTTTGATGATGGGATCCGAAAGCCTGGAGACTGGACTGGGCGCCGCAGCTGGAGACTGAATATGCGGGGCTGAGGGGGGTCGTCCTGCCTAGCCTCTCCGGCTGAGAACTGACATTTCCACCCCACCCCACCCACCACACACACACACACACACACGCACACGCACACGCACACGAGCGCGCGCTGGACCACACCGGGCCTCCGCAGACCCTCCTCGAGCTCGCACCTCCACACGCGCCTGTCCCTGGCCCTCCCCTCCTCGGACCGTCCCGCTCCACCTTCGCCGGCTCTCACCCGGGCTGTGGGCGCAGCAGCGTGAGGTACTCGGCGCAGCGGCCCAGGAAGATGCTCTGCAGCCGCGGGCTCGTGCCCTCCCCACCCCATCGGGCGCCCGCGGCGGGCCCCGGGCCCAGCAGACACAGCAGCGCGAGCAGCGGCCGCCAGGGCGCCATCCTGACCGCCGGACTCAGACTGGACTCGAGCCGCCGGCACCGCCCCCGCCCACTTCCCCGGGGGCGGTTCCGCCTGCTTTCTGCTCCGAGGCCTTCGCGGGGATCCTGGAGGGTGACCCGGAAAAGGAGACTCCAAGCAGATGCAGAGGGGAGAGAATTCCGGCTCCAAAGAAAGCTTTCTCTGACTCCAACTATAACAACTTTGAAGATATCGTGGTCTCAACTGGCCAGGCACAAGTGGGTTTTCTCTCCGGACAACGGAGACCATAAAGGCTACTGTTTCCTGGGTGGTGACGGCGTGCCCAGCAGACTCGCCCGATGTGCGTTCACGTCCATTTCTCCCCCAGCGAGGCGTGTGATTATCCTCGGGTTAAGCTGAGTACACTGAGAACAAGCAGTAAATGGCGCAGCACAGTGTCACTTGCGGACAGATCCATCCCCGGAGACAGGGAGTCAGCGCCGACGGGCTCGTAGGGCTCCGGGGGAGAACAGGGGTCTCTGGCCTTAGCCAACCGACTAAAATATTTGGCATCCTTTTCAAACAAAAGGAAAGTTTTTGCAGAAATCCCCAGAGGCAAAAGTTGAAGAGAAATCGAGGAAGACATGGATCATTCTCCACACAATCAAACCTATCTATTCTTATTTAGTCCAAAACCTTGTGTCTTGCAAAACAAAAGCTCAAATATCAGAGGAGTAATGGACAAAGCTGAGAACAGAGAAGCACAGAAAAAAAGAAACAGCTGTCTACCCTACGGACGATCCCCAACTTCATCCATAGAAAGAGGCACACGAAGGAAGACACGCAGAGTCCTCCCCCATTTCAATTTTTAAATTCAGGGTGTGGAGAGAGGAACACTTCTCCTAGGATTACTGTAGGGTGTCCAAGCTCCACTGAGAGCTAAGAAAAGGGACTACAGGGACCCGGGTTGGGCTGGGGTGCGGGGTCCAGGAGAGGCCCAGAGCGACCCAAAGGGGTTCGGAGGGAGGGGCAGGGACAGAGAGAGGAGGAAAGAAGGAACCTGAGGCTGGGGACACTCAGGGGTGGAAGACACCCTAAGGAGTGGGGGGGGGGGATAAAGGGAAAGATAAAGGGGACACTGAGGACACAGGAGCCTGAAGATGGCGCTCAGGACCTCTCAAGAGCAGAGAAACCAGAGGAGACACACGATGGCCAAATACACCAGGCTTTCCAGCTCTAGAGCAAGAGAAAAACTGGGCTGCACGTGCTGTGGTCTGGGGTTCCACAGCTGCTCCTGGGGTGCTGTGGAGCCCCGGCGGGTGAGTGCAGTGAATTCCCAGCCAGCCGGGCTCTGCTGTGCTAGTTGCCAAGAAAGCAGAAGGATCAAACCTGTGCACTGACTTGAGTTTCAGACAAGATGTTCAGAGTGTGACTTGATTTCTGATTGCTTCTGGTAAAATGTGAAAGGGAAGAGATAAATTGAAGGAAGTGTTACAAATGGAACCAGGGCAGGATGATTTGGGAAATTCTGAGAACAGACTTCTCAACCTAACACACCCACATTCTATCCCCTCAAGTAGGTCATTAAAGGATTGGCCACTAGATGAGAAATTCTATATAGTGCTTACAATATTCATAACAAAGAAAGGGACAAAGGACACTCCAGCCTGCTGACTTTGCTGCTATGTACATGACACTTTTTGTATTTTTTGTTGTTGTTTAGTTGGGTGGTTTTTTGAGACAGGGTCTCCCTATGTGGTTCAGGCTGGCCTTGAACTCACAGTGATCCTCCTGCCGAGGATTTCCCATGTGGGCATAATGTTACTTGCAGTACTGTAATATATTACAGAACATAAGCCTATAGTGCTGTACTGTACAGTACAATCAGCAAAAATATAATATTGTATAAAGTATATCGTAAATGATGTGGAGGCTATAGCAGCAAGATGTACAGAACTGTAGAGGAAAAAAAAAAGTACAGATTATGAGTGAGCTCTGGGCTGTAGGCCGGAAGTCATTGAACAGGTAGGTCGTGAATGAGGAGTGTCTGTTTCCTGTTTGCAAAAGATGCTGAAAGTAAAGAGATGCACAGGGAGGGACACATGCTCTTGAGAGAAAGCCAGTGAGATGGCCTGACATCCTTCTTTCTAAAATTCATTTTAAAAACAATTTAAATGGTGGTTAAACAGCAACATTTGCCATTTTACCCCTTTTTAAATGTGGACAGCTTTTTTTTTTTTTTTTGAGTCAGAATCTCGCTTTGTAGTTCAGGCTGGCCCTGAGCTCAGCCTCAAAGCACATGACAGTAATCCTCCTGCCTCTGCCTCTCAAGTGCTGGGATTAGAGGCGTGAGCCACCACACCTGGCACTGTGGTATGTGGTACTGGTTGCTGCTGGAGTGAGTCTCCACGCTCAGTACTGTATGTGGTTTCCGGGGATCAAACCTAGGCACAGGAACCAGTAAGCTAAATCCCCGGCGAGAAGCTTTTTGCTAGTGCTTGGAAAGTTAAAATGTTGAGGCTTTTAGTCACCCAAGGATTCTAGGATTGGGTGTGTGATCGTGGGTCATCTCAGTCATCTCGGGGGTTAATACAGAAAGATCTCAGAGGAGCTGCTCCTCTAACCAAGTGAATCCGTGGGACTCACAAGGCTTTTCAGATTTGTGCTGGGAAACACTGGTAAGTTAGACTGAAGAGACAGGGAAGAAATGAAAGGCTGTCAGGTTACTGATATTTGAGAGACACGCTGATGAAATCAGTGAGGCAGGGGATCCTGTGGTTTCAAAAAGGACGGTTTGGACTGGAGCCACAGCTTAGAGTGCACAGAAGCCACACAGCAGTCGTTCCCAGGCTGTGAACCGGGGCAGTCTGCCCAGCTGGACTTTGAAAGTGACTGTTCGGTGACTCCTTCTGTCCTCTGCTTCCTCCTTTTCAACGTGAATTTCTATCGACACCTATGTCTGTTCCACTATTTCAGAGCACAGGGCTTGATTTCCAGTCTCCTGCAGCCACAGGTAAGAGAACTTTGCTCCAGAACGGATTATACAGAGAACTAAACCCTCATCTGATCAAGATGATTTCAATATGAGATTTGTGTCTTTTGAGCTCGTGACACTGAAATGAGACAAGGTGATGTTATTTATGATGGGTTGAAAACTTTTGAGGACCCTGGGATGACTGCATTTATCCTGTGGGGTAAGACTTGGGGAGCCAGAGGGTTGACTGTAGTGGACTGAATACTGCTCCCCCTAGATGGCTCCACCCCAATCCTTCAGACCTACGATACAAGAAGTGGTAAGAGATTCCACCAAGCAGCACATATGCACAGATTGGACACAATTTATTAATCACAGCAAAAAGAGCAGTGAGCAGCACCATGTTGGCTCCCCACGCTCTGCCCTGTGTGACTCAAGGTCAGCTGCTACCCCTCCATGCAGTGGGTTGTACTTCTGGAAATGAGCCCCAACTTTGAAAAGACTGGCCCTTTTTTGAGACAGGGTCTCACCCTGGTACAGGCTGCTCCTGAACTCACTGTGCAGCTCAGGATGGCTTTGAACTCTGTGATCTTCCTGCTGAAGCCTCCTGAGTACTGGGATCACACACCTGCTTGATCTCTGTGTGGGGCATTCATTCCAGGGTGACACAATGAGAGGGCCAGTATTCCTGTAATCACGCAAAGAAAACACACAGGAGAGGAGGATTTAATTTACTGTGATTAAGAAAGACTTCTTCAGGGAGGTAGCATTTTAGTCTTAAGGATCCCCAAATAGTAGGCGGAGTCTAGAAACTTAACTCAAATCATATATCTCATTTGTTTAAACCCTTAAACAAAAAACCAGAAGCCGGGCCGGGGAGTTAGCTCAGTGGTTCCGGCGCCTGTCTCGCAAGCACAAGGACCTGGGTTCGATTCCCCGGTAACCACATAACAATACTGGGTGTGGAGACCCACACCCAGCAGCAACCAGTACCACATACCACAGTGCTGGGCATGGTGGCTCACGCCTGTAATCCCAGCAATCGGGAGGCAGAGGCAGGAGGATTGTGATGTGAGTTGGAGGCTGAGCTCAGGGCCAGCCTGAACCACAAAGCGAGACCCTGTCTCCAAAAACCTAAAAAAAAAAAAAAAAAAAAAAACCAGAAGCCTCAGTGATCTACAAAGAATTTCAAGATTTGGTTCCCAATACTTCTCTGAACTCCATTCTTACTGTTGCTTCTATAGCACTTATCTTCTGAAAATTTTAAAGCTTATTATGTCTATGCCTCCCTTTTTCTCCTTGCCAAAACATAAGCTCCACCTGAAAACAGTATGTATTCCATTCACTTTTGTAGACCAAATATCTGTAGAAGAATTTCTGGCCTCCAAAAGTAGCTCATTCATTTTTCTGTTCAATGAACATAAAATCATTTGATTTTATTAATATTTAAATATAACAAAGACATCATATACGATGTTATATCAAGATTTAAATACAGCACACGGTATTACAAAATAACATTACCAATAATCCAGAAGCAAAAGCCAGGGAGAGTTTAGTTAATGTGTGGAATGTGTTTGCCAATTCCTAAATTCATTCCAGTCTGGAACACAGAAGATAATGCTACCCAGGCATCTGCTACACCACTCAGTCCATTTCTTTGGTTTTAACTGGGTTCAGATAGAAAACTGCAGTTCACACAAACTAGATGTGATTCTCTATGTGGCGAAGGAAAGTCTGCCTTCATCTTAACCCAAAATGCTCAAAAGCTTAGCTTTTCATAATCATTCTTTGATGTATATTAAGAACTAAACTGTGGGCCTGGGATTTAGCTCAGTGACACCGCACCTGCCTCACAAGTGCAAGGACCTGAGTTTGATCCCTGATACTGGAAAACAAACAAACAAAAAGAATTAAGCTGCCGTAATTCATTCTCTTCTTCAGGCACTAAGTTTAACTCTTAATTGATTCAGGGCTTTGAAAAGCAAAGGAATTTTTTACTTAACTGTTTTTCCTTAATGTTTGAAATTTCTCTTTTGAAAAAAATGGTTAAAAGATTGAGAAAGAGCTGCAAGATGCAGCAAAATCGCTGATTTCTTTCAAAATATCTTAATATCCATTTCATATGTAGCAAAAACTTTGGAAACATGTGGTAGCTAGGCCAATTCCTTTTAAGCCTCACTTCCTCTAACATTTTTTTAATGTTTGGACATATTCAACATGTTGGAATATATCACTGCTTTAAACATGAATCATTGAGAATGCCAGAAATCTCAGTGAAGCATGCCCATTCATTACCCAGATACCACGCACATTTTTTTTCAATGAGGAATGTGAACTCACTCCTGAGTTCAAAGCCCTGCTTTGCATTTTCCCTTCAGAAAAGCAGTGAACACTGCTACGAAGCAGTAAGTGGGTACAGTTACTCCTCATTTCTGAACAAAATGTTTCAAGGCGCTGACTATTCAGCTTTGACTGCATTTTTCAGTATATTTACAAACTAGAACGTCACAATATATATAAAATGATATCATGAGGCACTATTAGTAACTTCTGGCAAATTTCTAATTACTCTGCTGTTTTCCCAGTTAGACTTGCTATTCCAACACCTACAATTTACAGTTTTTCCAGTTTAGTTGATATTGACCAACGATGAACTTTCTTAATTCTCTAAACATAATCTAGTCCACTTAAATGTGAGGTTAAATTTTAAAAACACCGAAAAATCCTTCATAGAATCATGTAGCGACGCATATCTGACATAAACTAACATGCTCTCAGCTCTTGTTGGTGTTTATTGGCGCTCTCACCAAGCTGCATGATCTAGAGCAGACTGTAGCCTAGTAATAAGCATTGTGTCTAGATGGCACTAGAACCACTGTGCTCAATCCCCAGTGAGCATTGTCTCTAAATGCTCTGCAATAGTACAAATGTGAAGAGACATTGTACCATCACTAGGTATAGTTCTATTAGGTGACATCATCAAAAATTGTGTGCATCATATCCAAACATGCCGGCAAAATAATTTTTTCAGCAGCTGTGTGGGCCACCTTCTCTTTTGCCATATGATGTGCTACTAATATGACAGTAAGGTTTTTTCACTAAGAAAAGCTTAGTTTTTTCAACTAAGAAATGTACTGATAACTATCTCCTTTCTTTGAACATATTTGAGAGGTTTACCAGTAAGGTCAGTATGCTGAGCTTCTATGTGTTTTAAATTTTGAATGTTTTAAGTTTTCATTTGCAAGATTATTACAAGTCACACAGTGAGGTGTATCATTTTCAAAGGATTTTTCACATATGATAAAACCATGGGGTTTTTTTTTAGGTTTTTTGAGACAGGGTCTCGCTTTGTAGTTCAGGCTGGCCCTGAGCTCAGCCTCAAACTCACATCACAGGAATCCTCCTGCCTCTGCCTCCCGAGTGCTGGGATTACAGGCGTGAGCCACCACGCCCGGCACTGTGGTATGTGGTAATGATTGCTGCTGGGGTGAGTCTCCACGCCCAGTATTGTTATGTGGTTACCAGGGATTGAACCCCGGCCCTTGAGTTTGCAAGACAGGCGCCGGAACCAATAAGCTATATCCCCGGCCCGATAAAATCATGTTTTAAGTAATTTTCATTATAATACCTTATACTTAACTTTGTGTTTTTGAAATGTGGCTCAAATGAGGTTGATGTTGAAAGACTGGCGTTAATATTTTTCTCAACATTCACTTTGCAGATACAACAGTTGAATATCTTTACGTATGTTTCATTTCATTATTCCTCTTTAAATAGAAATGATCCATTTTAATGTTATTCTAGTTAATATAAAATGACTTCCATTAACATAATAAAGGGGAGAAAAAGTCTACATAACAGCTCCAAAAATGTGCTCAAAGTTTGCAGATGAATCTCAAGTGAATATCTCAGATTTCACACTAATTGCTTATCATGGTAGCACAAAACTATGCTGCGCAACTAACTTTGCTATCATGAAAACTGACACAAATAGGCAAATAATTGAAGACAATCATTAGCCAATATACATTTTATTCATCATACTGTATCAAGATACTTTTCTCATATGTTGAAATGTACCTCAATATTTCTTATAATGTGTAAACTTTAGCCAAAGAATCTACATGAAATATTCTGGTATATCTTATTTACTCTTTTCAAAGTTCACTGAGACTCATAGGACTGATTTCACAATTCATATTGTAAAAACCATTTTGTGCCTTCCACTGTGTTGGGGACTTGAGTATACCTGCTTCAAAAGAAACTAGCTGATCTGCTAAAGACTGTTGACTTGAATAGGAATGTCTTAAAGGAGTAGGAATATATCTTAGACTTTCGTTTCTGATACTTTGTGGTGGGAAAAGTTTTTAAGAGTGCCAGATCTTGTGAGAATCCAATGACATTTTCCATGGTTAGGTCAATTATCAAGTTGAAACTGATGGCAAATTTTTATAGAACTTTCTTGGAATGCACTCTAGACCTGGGTATAAGACCAGAGAAATGACACTAAAAACATCACAGTACAGGGGCTGGGGATTTAGCTCAGTGGTTCCAGCGCCTGTCTTGCAAGTGCAAGGACCCGGGTTTTGATCCCCAGTAACCACATAACAATACTGAGTGTGGAGACTCACACCAGTAGCAACCAGTACCACATACCACAGTGCCGGGCGTGGTGGCTCACACCTGTAACCCCTGCACTTGGGAGGCAGCGGCAGGAGGATTGCTGAGATGTGAGTTTGAGGCTGAGCTCGGGGCCAGCCTGAACCACAAAAGCGAGACCCTATCTCAAAAAACCTAAAAAAAAAAAAAAATCACAATACAGAGTAATATTATCACCAGTTATGAAAATCTTTATGATATCTAATTTCATGGGGCCCAAGGACCAAGAGGCCTTTTACAGCCTGTCCAACTAGCAGCCCCTGGATTAGACATGCCTGTGTGGTATAAGTCTATTTCTATAAGTAAATGACCTCAATCAAGATTGTTAAATAGAAAAATGATGTCACTAAAACCTGGAAGTCAGCATCAAGAGCTGCAAAGTACACTAACCAAGCTCTGTACAGCAAGCCATGGAGTAGAGGCCACTCACTGCACTGGTTTGGCCCTGCTTCTTGGTCAGGGGCATTGCAGATGTACTGACCACTGCTCTCTTTGATCATAGTGTTTTGCGACCTCCTTATTGCCATAACACATTGTTTCACTCCTTCCTCATACCCTTTCCCATCAAGTGATCTCACTTAGATGTGGGTAGTTTGTTATCAGGAATTTAACATGTCTTTCCTATGTAATACTTTTTTTTAGGACTCTTGTGTTTTCCATTTTCTGTATTCTTAGTGTTCTGGCATCTGAGTAGGGCCTTGTTGACTGGGGAGGTGCTACCTGTCCAAGGGTTGGCTAACTCCTATGCAAACTAACCACTCCAGAGCTCCCACTCTGTACCCACCTTTGGGCTCCTACATTCTTGGCCAATATTTCCCTGACACAATCACCAGAGGGTCAGGAACTGACCACCAAAAATAGTTCCTTATCTCCCAATCCAGTGGAAATGATTCAAAACACCTAATTTCAAGCCTGCTCTGCCCTTTTCTTTCCAGAACTAAATCATGCTTCCCTGTAGTGATCACTATGCTCCCTAAATTTACTTAGTGACCTTCCAACTTTCTGGTGTGCTGCCTCTGTATGGCACAGGTGCTGTGCCATTGTATCTATGGATCTGTGAAGACAAAAACTTGCTCTTTTGTGAGTTATTTTCAGTTGTGCAGGTTTGTCTCTATTTGATTGAACCAAATCTTGGGGACATTTTAAACACTGCTATTCAATGCTTACTGCTCCAGTTACAAAGTATAGGTTGGCCTTCACCTTCTTTTCTTCATATTCTTTGTTATATTTTGTCATAAATTTTGTAGACCTGGAGTTTTTCCAGGAAGTCATAATGTTAAATAATTAAAAAATGTTTAAGCACATAGAGATCTTAGTGTATGTGACAGCTGGCCACACACTGAAAGGTATGAATAGGAAAGAGAATTCAGGATGTGGGAGATGCCTTTGACTTAATCTTACTTAATGCTTAAAAGATGACATGTTCCAAATAACTAATCCTGGTCTGAGAGGCAAACCTCTCCTTTAGAGGCTTTATGCCTTCTATCTGCCAAGACACATCAGAAAGGCTAGAGTTTATGGTAGATTCCTCTTTAATGTTACCACACAGTATGTGTGATCAATAGACCAGAGCCATATAGAAAAGCAACCAAATCTGGATAATGAATCTAATGAATCTAATGAATAAGAAAAGTCTGAAGGCAATTCTCATATCCTTGAGGCAGTACAAATCAGATATAGAGCAATCATTAATAAGTAAAAGAATTACTGAATCTCTTCCTCTCATAAATAGATGTTCCAATAAAATGCTCACTTATTTTCAATTCTTCTCCCTACCACCAGTAATCTCATACCAGTGCCATATTGTCTTTCTGCCACCTCTCTCTACATTTTCCTGGTATTTGCCTACACCACTAAAGATAAAGTGTTAAAACATGCAACAAATTCTTTTGTTTACCCTCTTTCTTTACTTAGCTTTCTGCCAAGAGCCTTACAAGAGTGCTAAAGGAGTTTGGAAAAATAAGTTCAAACCTAAGATTCTGGCCTAACCTAAGTCTTGGACCTTAATTTAACAAAGATACGCTCAGTTAGAACTCAATATAAGCTAGAGTATACCCAATGCTAGAATGCAACCAAATATACAGTGTAGTTCTATAACACAAGTGGGTTCTGCTGAGACAGGTCCTTTCTGGCTGAAACTTCACAATCTTATAAATATGTATAATGATACTTAAAATGTGTGCATGGAGTGGATGTACAACCACATTCCAGAGGGATAATACTCCCTATTCAGCTGTCTATATGATTAGCCACTCTTTAGGCAAAAATTTCAATTAAGGCCACCAATACTTATATTTGAGTTTCTCATACAGGAAGGTACATTAATGTGCTCATTAATGTGTGATATAGTTTTAGGTTAATAATTTTCCACTAGTCAATTTTTTTATCTCCTCAAATAGTGCTTACTCATGGTAGGGACTCAAAAAATGTATTTGAAAAAAATGAGAAAATCAGTGAGACCTTTTACCATGATAGTGTCAAAAGTTTGGATATGGGATGTCTACCAAGGTTGTACATCAGACTTTGTGCCTACCACAGCAGTGATCAGAAGTAGAGCTTCTGAGGAGTGATTTGGTCAGGGGGACTGCGATATCATCAATGGATTAATACACTGCTGAGTTCAAACTTGAAGAGATTACTGAGAGGTGGTAAAAGGCCTAGCGGAAGCAGGCCCAGAGGAATATCTCGCCCTCTGCCCCTTCCCATATTCCTTCTTGCCTGTCATGCCCTCCTGCCATGATGTTTCTGCCTCATCCCAGGACTACAGCAATGAAGCTAACCAACCATGGACTAAAACCTCTGAAACTGAATATAAATAAACTTTTTCTGCTTTAAGTTACAATATTTATCACAGCAACAGAAAGTTAACACCATCACTGAAAAGTAGATTACAAAACTATATTTCTACAACTTGGTAATATGTAAGACAAAGACGTACATATCTCTAAAATAAGATTATAATGCATATCCTTTTTCAAAATAAACTCCTTATAATAGTAAGTGGCAGAAATAGTGGTCCTATAAAAACACATATGTAAACTATATTCAGATTTAGCTTATGCTTATGAAAACTTACATATAAAACCAATATCTCATTCATAAATATTACCATATGGCTTTTCACTTATTTAGACAGAGCAGTTGTCTCCTAACCTATTTTATTCTTTCATGTTTTTACAATTTTTCAATTCAATCTTCCTTGACAATTTATAATTGGTCATGTTTCAGTTAGTTATATTCACAAAGTATCCACATAAGGCTTAATACCTCTTTTAAATTAGACAATTCACCTATAAATAATAGAGATGATATATTAAGGTGAAGCCCTGATAGATAGTTATACAAAAGCATGGAAATGTCATTATTCCTAAATTTTAATAGGATGCAGAGTACCATCTAAGTGAGAGGCAAAAGGAAAAAACATTGCAAGTTTGACCAAAGAAAGTATGAAACAGGAAAGTTTAACATACAATGGACTAGGGAAATATTTAGGATTTTAAGTGACTGCATGGCCTGTAAGTGACTGTATTTGGCCATACGTGACTAATACAGTGATTATTACTGTTATAATGCTTAATAGATTTTAATTCCCTGACACTAATTTTTCACATGCTAAAATGGATCTCCAACATGCTATATCAACTAAGAGTATAATCAAAAAATCTGATCAGTTCCCTTATAACTCAAAACCTAGAATCTCTGAGCTAGTGGAAATGCCTCAAGAAAACATCCTTTAAATATAAGCCTTATCTGTTTCTCTCTTGTCACATTATCTGCATAAATTCTATATTTTTTAGGTTTAAAACCATGAAATTTTCTGAAACATTTTATGTCTTTTCTGTTTTTGTTCTGACTACTATTTCTTTTGCCTAGAATATTTTTCTTGCCTTCTAGGGATACAAAACAAGAAAGACTGATATTTATATAATAATATAAAAGAATGCCTGTTTGGCTATGATGAATGAACCAGAGCTATATAACAATGACAGTGACAAATTGTAAAAGAGCATTAGGTAAACAAGGCAGCTGCAAACAGTGCTATTGTTATAATTATGTAAACACTGTATAGTAGTTAAAAA
Organism: Petromus typicus; assembly: GCA_004026965.1. Taxonomy (NCBI): domain Eukaryota; kingdom Metazoa; phylum Chordata; class Mammalia; order Rodentia; family Petromuridae; genus Petromus; species Petromus typicus. The sequence goes on along the minus strand of PVIR01006223.1, from coordinate 36,951 downwards.
AATAAAACATGGGAGAGTGGTTACCGTGGGCAAGAGACTCGTGGGGAACAGAAAAGATGAAACTGAGCTGACAAAGAACTTGAATTACTTATTGTTTTTCCACTTAGGTAAGAAGAACAAAAAAAACCTCATTTACCTTTTTTTTTTTTTCTAAAACTCTACTTTTAAAAAGCAATTACAAGGATCGGTGTTTTCCTGAAGGTATTACAAACCTGTCAAAAATCCATGAACTTAAAATTGCTCCTATCTCTTAACTCCCCGTTTCTTTCCCATAATGTTAGTTCACACACATTAACTGGTATAGGAGGCCTCAAAATTAGGAACCACATATACCTGTTTTAGGTGTAACAACCCTTTCACCCAGAGATTAGTGCCTGGTGCCCTGCTGGCCTACAGGGACGTGACTAGGACTTAAGGAACTTTGGTGTGACCCCCCTCCTAGCTGACCCTAGACCATCTCTCCTCGTCTCCTGGCGGGTGTCCCCATCCTCCACAGTGACTTCAGTCTGTCCCTGCAGCAAAACCACAACTATCAACCCTCAACGAACCCTGGAATGTCTCCCTTTCTAGTGGACTCTGTTCCACTCCTAATCAGAGGCGACCTTTCCTCCTCCTCCCCTGCACACTGTAAGCAGGACCTGTGCAAGTCCGGGTCCCCAACCTTCCACTTTCGCAAGTGAAGCAGCAACTCGGGGTTTACCCAGTCATAACTTTAAACCCACTTCCGGTCTAACTCGGGAGACCGCACTGGGTCCGGAAAAGGCCGGTAGCAGCATTCTACGCATGCGCGAAGCTGGGAGGTCAGAGGATATGCTTTTAAGTTCCTCCTTCCACGGAATTCTCACGGTATTTCCTACTCTCGCGGTACTTGCTTCAACTTGTTGGCGGTAACCAGTTCAGGAATCTGGAGAGTGTGGGTACCACTACTGAGGATTCGGGACCCCAACGTGAGTGAGATTCTTCTCGGCTCGAAGAGAGGGAAAGTCTGCTGCGGGCTGAAGCCGCATCTAGAAGCAGTAATCCTCGGTGCCGCCCCTCCCCTTCCCCGGCCAAGTGGGTGCGGACAGCGCGAGGACTGCTCTGCATGGGAGAGCCTTGGACTGGTTTACTTATTTAGAGTACTATAGCGTCTTTAAAAATCACACTAGTCCAGTGTGTCCGTTTAGATTGGCAGTAAACCATTGCAAATAAATGCATCTTTGTTGAACAGATCATTGTGGTTATTTAAAATCTTGTGGTGATAATTTAAAAAGTAGACCCCAAACGGAACAGAAGCTTGAATTTCAACTCTGAAACTTTCAGTGACTTTGTCCACATTTCTTTTCCTCAAGCAACTAATCTAATTACTTGAGAAATTGGTGACAGATTTTTAATTTTTTTTGCATCTTTCTAGGGTGCAGTTGATTAAGAGGAACGACTGCTAATGCTCTGTGTAGCACCACAGGGTAACTGTGGTCAACAGCAATTGCGTAGAGTCTGCCAAAAAATGTATACACACTTTTGGAGAAGGAAAATAGTATGTTTTTTCAACAGGTGGTGTTACCTATGTGGTTGTATATCAAGAGATGTAAACAACAGTGATAAAATGACAGAGGTGTGGTCGTCATTTGAAGAACATAAGACTATTTTAATGTGGTATTTCAAATTTGAGAATATCGGTAAAGTACAACAATGATGGAGGTGTGAATTTGGAGCAGAACCTCCAACACACCTGACCATTTCATGGATTTGTGCTAAGTTCAAAAACCCTACTGTGTAGCAGGTATGTAAGGCAGAATTTGGCAAAAGCTTGTACAGCAACAAGTACTGTTTTCTCTGCTGTGGTGCTGGAACCCTTCACACACTCATGATAGAAATCTGCCACACAATGTGCCCATGATGAAATCATCTGCTTTACTCTGTAACAAAAGTAATTCAACAACAGGCAAAATGAGGGTAATTATAATTATTGGATGGATTAGTAACATTTGTTTTCAGACAAGCCACTTGGGAATAAGTTTTGATTTCTTTTTACTATCAGTACTAATTCAAAGAATGAATTTTAAATGTCAGTATGCCAAATCTAGATAAATTCTTTTGAATTATTCTAAAATTTTTCTGTGTGTAATGTAAGTATAGCCATTCTTTTGGGCTGAACAATAAAATATTTGCATAAAAATAAAGTCTCTTTTGAGAACTTACATGTATGCACAATGGCGTGCTTTGTAATTCAGAATGTGCAAAATCATAGTTTCAGTTGATTTTAAATTTGCAGGGGTTCACTGTTTCTTTACTAAATATACAGAATGATTATAAATGATATGCAGACACATTCAAGCCCCCATTGAGATTGAATGCTTCCCGATTCATTTCAGCTCTGATTCCAAGTGCTCAGAGTTAGCACAAACTCCATTGCTTAAAGGTTTAGCAGCTCAGTCCCACAAGACTGGCCCTGTTTCAGATGCTAGCCGCAGGTGTCTCTAAGCTACTGGCACTTGTACCTGGCTCACTGTAAACTCAGGGTTATGTAATAATCTAGAATGACAAACCTCTCAGGAAAGTGCCGTACAATATAATTTTAGAGGATTACTAAATGGAGGAGACAGACAAGCAAGGTGCCAGTGACGGGGTGCAAATCCTACTTGTCCTCTGTGTATGCCGCCTGAAACTCCATAAGCCTCCGGGGTCCACTTTCTCTGAGCCAATAGGATTGGTTGATCATTGAGCAGTTGTTCTAATTTTCTTTAGGCCTTTGTCAGTCTCAGAGATGAGGAATAGGATGAAGCCTCCAGCTGTATACACACAGTTGCCTTTTCCACTGCACAGCCTCCATCTTGAAGCTATGTAAGGCCCTTCTGTGCCATCTGCTCCCGTGAGTAACCTCATCAGTATAAATTTAGCTAGGTTTTATTATGCCACAAAACAGTAATACAGCGAATGCACCTACTATCTGACTGAAGAAATGGGATGTTGGGCTGGGGATTTTGCTCAGTGGCACCAGCCTTCCTCTCAAAACCAAGGGCATGAGTGGTTCCCTGGCACCAAGAAGAAAAAAAAAAAAAAAGAAAGAAATACAGCATGCTGGAATTATCCATTATATTCTTCACTAATCTAAATTAAATATTACTATGCCCAGCACCATGAAATACTTGTTTAAAAATAAGTAAGTAAATAAATAAGTACTATGTATTCTTTTTTCTTCTTACTTGGCTAATCTACAGTTCCCCATACCACTCATCTATACACACTTTTCTTTCTAGTCTCTATTTTTTTCTTCTAGCTGGCATCACATTCTGTTAATTAATCTGAGCTTATAATGTTGTAGTGATTGAAATTTTTGTTTTAAATGCTATCTATTAATGTAAGATGTGAAGCCATCCTGTGGAAAACAGAAGTGGGTGGGTGCATTTAAGTATTGGAAATGTTTTTTAATAGATTAGAACAACTTCTTTCCAAGGCAACATGATAAAAATTAAACCAAAGGGCTGGTCAAAGTCGTACGTGCTCATAATCCCAGCTATTCAGGAACCAGAAGCAGAAGAAGGCAAAAGTTAAAAACTGACCTTAGGAACCCAGTGAGGCCTCACGGGAAACAAACAAATAAATAGATATCCAGCCAATGAACCTTTTTGTTTCTCTCCCTGCGGTACCCGGGATTGAACTCAGGCCCTTACGCGTCCAAGGTAAGTGTGGTACTACGTGAGCTAGATCCCTAGCCTGAGCCAATGAACCTTTTAAAAGGTTTTGTCAAATATAGGACCAGTCCTTTAAGGGTATCTTTGGATGGCTTACACATGAAAAATGATGGGCAATCGGTGAGGTGATAATTGTTGAACTTGCTTGAGTGTATTAATATTTTAAAGGTTGCAGTGGCATCAGTGACCATCTGTTGGGGTTTTGGTGTTTTTTTTGTTTGTTTGTTTGTTTTTTTGTCATCTTTGTTTCTTAACATTTTATCCTAGAGGGAACATCATGGTGGCATAGAGGGAGCATTGCTCACAAAGTGCCAAGGTTAGTCAGCATGGCTACCTGAGATGGTTAATTTGTTAGCTGGGGGAATAAAAAGCAAAGAGGTACACAGGAGGTGGGAAAACCCAAATAAGCACATCAGCTCAAATGCTCTCACGGCATAGATTTGGAAAAGGCATTATTCATGGCCAAGTGGAGGCAGTTTTCCTGCCAAGACGCAGTCTCCAATGCGTGATGACAATAGCAAACGAGTCCCCCAAACAGCGCTGGCATCCCAGCCCACGTCTGAGGAATTATCCACCCTGTTCAATTCACAGGAGTTTCCGAGCGAGAAGGTGCCTGGGGTGGCTGCGTGTCACACTCAGCCCAGACGCCACTGCCCTGAGTGCTGGAGGAGCTAGGTTTCCTGCCGGGACAGGATCGTGGAATCTGAGAATCTCAGCGAGCAGATCTGCAGACTAGCACCAAGCGCCGGCCGTGTGGGCCCAGAAGCCAAGCTCCTCTGTGAAACCAGAACTTTCAGGGAACGAGGGAGGAGGGTGGCCACGGCTCTGGGCCCGTCCCACCGCAGAGCAGACCAAAATGCAGAATTGCAGCCCTGGGACATTCTAGTGCGAAATGGAAGTTCAGAGGCTGGGAGACTTCCAGTTCTGTGCTCAGGGATGGGAAGGTGGAGAGAAATAATCTGCACCAAGAAATCTCCTTGCCAGTTCCAGGACCACTGAAACCATAGCTGAGCCAGCTGAGACAGAGCAGAGGGTACTGGAGACTGTGAGAGCGACACAGAGGGGTCCGAAAGTTGCTGATTGGTAGAGGGTGGGAGGCTGAAACTCACCAGAGAGAACAAGGTTCCCAAAACGGTGGGCTGAGTACACTGGAGCTTTTGCCTCCCTCCAAGCCCTCCTGCAGTTTCCATGTGAGGCTGGCTGGACTGGATTATCTGCAGCGTTGGATTCTGCCATTCCCAAAGTACGGAGGTGGAGCCTGAGGGTGGATGGGTTTGCATTTTGTTTTAATTTCTACAGGGGTTGACACTGACATTGACATTGACATTGGGCTCTCTGCCAAGGGTAATGTTTGTCTTCCAACATAGAATTTCTGCAGGCTGAGACAGGCTATTCGTTGGTCCCAATACGCATAAAGTATTTCATACTTTCCACTTATATATATTTTCTTTTTTTCCCTCTGTCCCCTCACTATCCTCCCAAACCTTTTCTCCCTCTACCCTCTTTAGCAGTCATAAAAGTAATAGCATCACAATCAATTTTCCTGGATTTCCTTCTTTTTAATGATATTTTATTTAATTTTTCCTCCTAGCTCCCAGCCTATTTGTCCCCAGTATTTCTTCATTTCTTGAGTTACTGAAAAATGTTTAAACAGATTCTAAATTAAGTGCTGATATAGTATTACTTTGTGTGTTATTATTACAGATAATTGTGGTTACAAGGCAATGATAAGGACTGAAGCCAGCGCAATAATACCTTGGTTTACAAATGCTTCTGTTGATGAATAATTCAATTCACCAACAGAAATGTTTGGCAAACTTGCTTCTGTTGACAACTCTGCTTCGGGTGATGAACACAAGCCCAGCCACCTTCCCCAGGTAAACATGAACCCAGCCGTTCTGCCCACTCCGGCATGTGGTTGTGGCTCCTCTGGTTGGAATCACTGTCACACTTGCTGTGAAGTTTCTAGGCACATACAGGACTGAACATTATTATTCACTCCTGCATGGCTGCAAAGAAAGTACAGCATAGAATGACGGTGACAAGAGTGTGCAGAGCAGGAATGGCAAAAGGAGGTTTGGAAGAAAATAACCACTGAATTGAAGAAGGAAATTGCAGAAAAGCATGAATGTGTCACATTCCTGTGACTAACCTGCCCCCGAGTACAGGACGGTGAAGTTGACTGTTTTGACTATTTTGAAGAGTAAAGATGTCATCAAAGAGCTGGTGTGACAGGGGAGTAAAGATGTTAACTGAGCAGAGGGCACAAGTGATATGAAGTGGACAGACTTTTGCTGGTATGGCTGGATGAGAAAGAGCTGGCAGACGACAGCATCAGTGAAGCTACAACCTGTGAAAAAGCCAGGACATCACATGGTGATTTGCTGCAAGAAAACCCTCTACAAGTGCAACCAGTGATGCATTTAAAGCCAGCAGAGGGTGGTTTGATACATTCCACAAGGCCAGCAGCATCCACAGTATCCTAAGACATGTTGAGGCTTCCAGCTCCCACAAGGCTGCAAAGAAGAAACTTTTACAGTGCTATCATGAAGTTGATGAAGCACGAAAGAAAATGTCCTGTCAGGTCCCCTGCCTTGAGCTCCCATCTCCTGCAAGGAATTACAAGGCAAGGTGAAAGAAAAAACACAGAAACAAGACTTAAACATAGCAGAGAACTGGGATGGACTATGCAGATCATGGACAATGAGGCCAGGCAATTGGCAGAACCACAAGCACTCAGCCCTGTCGGTGTTTATTGATGGTACTGATGTGGGTCAGAAGAGGATAGAGGGACTCATGTGACATCAGCTGATGCAGGTAGTCCTGGTACAGAGGCAGATCAGACAGACTTGCAGAAGGAACGGAATGGACTAAAGATCTCCATTTAACTAGGAAGTAAGGAAACAGTTAAGGGAGGAGTAACTCTGAGAGGGAATGTGTAGCAGAGCCTGCAGTCTGATCTGGCTTCAGTGTTATCTCACTTGGATTCCTGAGCTTCACAGATCAAGATTTCGGATCTCCACAGAAGCTGTACTAGCCCCAAGCACCATCCAATGTGCTCCTGCGAGTCACGTAGGCTTCGGTCCCACTCCAGGCACATTCTTTCCCAGTATGAGGGTGAAAGGACTGCTCCATCCCACAGCCTGCTCTGACTTTGGTAGTTGCAGTCTGCCACAGTGACAATCAGACCATTTCTACTTCCTCATCTCACTTACCAGGGCCTTTTACATCTCTTGATCATAATTCCGATGATGATGCTGATGAGAACTTTAAAGGATCTGATGACTACACATTTTAGCTAGAATATTTTTTCTTTTGTACAGATTTTATAGCTTGTTTATAGAGCCTTTGTGTCTTCTTTTTGTATAGTACACCTGGCTTATTTTACTGTTTTTTTGTTTGTTTGGTGTTTCTTTTTGAAACAGTCTCTCTGTATAGTTCATGTTGGCCTTGAACTCAGTATGTAGCCCAGGCTGGCCTCAAACTCACAGCAGTTCTCTTGCCTCACCCTCCTGAATGCCTGGGCTATGGGTGAATGCCACTGAGCCCAGCCAGTACATGTAATATATACATGAGTGTAACTTTTGCTGATTATACTGTATGGTACAGTACTGTTGTTTCATGTTCTGTTTACACCCCAGTACTTCATGTAAGAGGTATGAAAATGAAAGCAAAGACATCAAGTTGGAGTTTCAGTGACCATTTGGCCATTGTTCTGAATATTGCAATATGTACATTATATACAATTCCACATTTAATGGCCAGTTCATCTAATGACATTAAGACTATGACTTGGTCATTAAATGAGGACTGTCTATATATAAAAAGGCTAAATGCTGTTTCCTACAGCCAAATAGCTAATATAGTAAGTAGAAATTGAGCACTTTCATACCTCTTTCTATCCATTTAAAATTTTGTATTTACTATATTTACCATCATCTGATGGTTCCTGTGAAAGTTAAAGGTGGTTGGGATGTTATTTCTGCCTGTCCAACTAGAAATTTTGACTGGGAAGTTAAGACATACTAGAATTTCAACTCACCTGAGTTCAGAGTAACTGGGCTTAGATAGACTCTAATCCTGAACCCTAGCAAATGTAGAGTAGAAAGAATGCAAGGAAGGCTACAACAGTAGTTGTTTATTTGGACCTAAAATTATTTTTGTCTGTGGTGCTTAATCATATCAATTTTATACTAATATGCTTTGTTTCCTAATTTTTTCTGCTTGTCTTAAAAATATCAACTCTAGGAAATGGCAGAATGGTGCACAGCAGAGCAACAGCTTCTCTGATATTTGGTGTCCAGACACTGAAATGTAGCAGTGCAAGAAAGAAAATGAGAAAAGTGGGTCCCTGGGACACAATAAGGATCTGAACTGAGAATTGAAACCCATAGAAAGAGTGAAAAGCAAGACTTCAACAAAGGAGCATGAGGTGACGTGGCACTTTCTTCTTGAGTCCTATACTGGAAAGTTGACTTGAACCTGCAGGTGCATGGTGACTGCTGGTAACCCCAGAAGCCTCCATACAAAAATGTATCAATGGAACATTGCAGTGTCCGCAATAGATTGCAGAGGCCATTGAGTTTTTTGAGTTCAGAACAACTCTCAGGAGAGGGCAACTGGCCAGTGGCCATCTTGGAGAGGGGCCAGCTAAGCTCAGAACTCAGCAGCTATGGGCTGGCTCCATCAAGGTGAGGTAGAACCAAGTTTGTCATAGCAGGAAGTCAAGGAGGCAAGTTGAATCCAGCAGGGGATTGAGTTCAAGCTGGCAGGAGGCAAACAGAGTGTTGCATGCTGAACAAATCAGATTCTAGCCTCATGTCCAGAAACCAACCTGAGCATCATAACCAAAGGCTTCTGGGGATTATTCACTACCCTGTTGTAAATCTATAGCTGGCTCATTGGGCGTAATTAACATGCATCCGGCTTTCTGTGCCCAGTTGTCTTCCAGTGACAGCACAGACACACTTTGAATGGACATTTTTTTTTTTTTTTTTAGTTTTTGCTGGACAAGATCTCGCTATGTAGCCCAGGCTAGCCAGGCAGACGTTAGAACCACTGAGCTAAATCCCCGGCCCCTTTTTATGTTTTTTTGTTTGTTTTGTTTTTTCTCAATTGTTTATTCTTTTTTATATGTGTGAGTGTTGTTTGTAGGGTTTTTGTTGTTGTTGTTTTGTTCTGTTTTTTAAATTTCTTCCTTCTCTTTTTCCCTCTTGTCTTCTTCACTAATTCCTCTAAATTTGCAAAATCTTCCCTTGTCTTCCAGCCTTACTTCTAATCTCTTCTTCTTCTTTTCTCTACTTTACTGCTTTTTAAATCATCCCCTTAGGGAAAATCACCTTACTGAGGGCATATTTAACGTGTAAAATTTTCTAATTTGTTTGACATTTTGCTATATAACCACAAATTTAGTTTATTTGGTTAAAGGGAAAGTTAACCATAATTTATTATTTTCTAGGCTAAGTTTGATACTATTGTTTTTCCTGATTGTATTACTTAAGCCAAGATGACACAATTGTTCTAATCAGTTGTTCTTCCTGATATACTAAGATTGAAATAGCCTAAGGATCATAAACAATACTATAGGCCAGTGCCAAAGGACCAGGGGCTAGGCTAAATAGGCAACAAATTCTCCTCCCCAACAAACTGAAGAGGTAGAATCTTGCAACAGACTCAAAACCTAAAAGCCAACTACACTTAGAAGAAATCTCTGAGAAGTACTCATTTCCTAAGGGTTGTAAATGCTAGCAATAATGCTACTTGCCATATGTAACTTACAAACATCAACCCAAAAATTAAACTAGGGAAGAAAGCAAGAAAGAAAGAGGAAAAAGACAAAAAATAAGTCACTTGCATAAGATGCAACCCCTGACTTTGGCTCCCCAAAAGTATACCCAGGGAGCAATGAGGAATTTAGCAGTTCATCCTATGAAAATTTAAATAAAATCGACATACTCTTAACCAACTTTATCAAATCCAACCAATTAGCAATAAAAAAGGTGAAATCACAACAAATCCTACAGAAATTGAGGTGTCAATACCTACTTTGAAAACCCATACTCTAATAAGATGGAAAACACAGAAGAAATGCATGGATACCTGGATACATATGAATTACTAAAGATCAACCTAGAAGATATGAAAATTTTGGTTAAATTAATATCAGCCAATGAAATTGAAGATATAATTAGAAAACCAACCAAGAAAGAAAAGCCCAGGTCCTGCTGGATTCACTGTGAATTCGACAAGAAATTTAGAGAAGACTAAATGCTACTACATCCTAAACTTTAATGAAATAGAAAGGGAAGCGTTAGTCCCAAATTCATTCCTGGAAGCAAGTGTTACCCTGATTCCAAAACCAGAGAAGGATCCAACCAAAAAGGATAATTACTGGTCAATCTCCCTAATGAACATAGATGCCAAATCCTCAGTAAGATCCTGGCAAACAGAATGCATCAAATCATCAAAAAGATTAAACACTATGACCAAGTTGGCTTCATCTCAGAGATGCAGAAACATACGCAAATCAGTAAATGTAATACACCATATCAACACAGCCAAAGACAAAAACCATATGATCATCTCAATGAGTGCGGAAAAAGCATTTAGCAAAGGCCAATGCCCATGCGTGATAAAACTCTATAAAAAATTGGAAGAGATATTTATTGCAATCTGATAAAAGCCATCTATGATAAACCAACAGCCAATGTCTACTAAATGCACAAGAACTGAAACCTTTCACTCTAAAATCACAAAGAAGACAAGAAGGTTCATTCAGTGTAATTCTGGAAACATGAGATAAGAGAAATAAATAGAAGGAATAAGGAAAGTTAAATTATCATTATTTATGAATGACATAATATTCTACCTAGAAGACCCCAAAACCTCCACCAAAAACTTTCTAGATCTAATAACCATTATCTTTGTGTTTAGATCCTCCCCCTCTCCCTGAAGCCTCATGTGGATGAGGTGAGACTTTCTTTTTCAGAGGTACTTGAATCTGGAATATGTGATGCTGGGGTTAAGGATGTGTGATTACTAAACTGCTACATGTAAGTGATTGGTTTGATACTGCCCTAATCCCAGTAGTGAATAAGATAAAAGGAAGAAAAAGATGCTGTTAAACTTTCTTACTACCTTTGCTGCCTCGTGTGCCCTATTGTTTCTGCTCTGCGAAGTTTGTTTGCCATCCTAGCATCAGAACCGGCAAATTCTGGACTAAAACCTCTGTGAGCCCAAAGACAAATAAACCTTTTCCCCTTTAACTTTGAATGTCAGGTATTTTGTCTGAGCAACAAGAGAAAAGTAAGTGACACAATAACCAAATTCAGTGTTGTAGCTGGATACAAAGTCAACACTCAAGAGCCAATAGCCTTCCTCTACACAAATAACAGATACATAGAGAAGTTAAAGAAACAATCCCTTCCACAATAACAGCAAAAATAATGAATTATCTATGAATCAATCTAATGAAGGAAGTAAAAGACCTCTGCATTGAAAACTGCAGTACTCTTATAAAGGAGATTGAAGAGGGTATCAGAAAATGAAAAGCTATCCTCTGCTTTTGGTAGAAAGAGCCAACACAGTGAAAATGGCCATACTCTCAAAAGTGTTATAAAGATTAAATGCAATATCTCACAGAATTAGAGAAAGCAATCATAAAATTCATTTGGAACTAGAAGAGACCTGGAATACCAAAAGCTACTCTGGGCAACAAAGTTGAGGCAGTGGGCGTATAATTCCTGATTTAAAATTATACTAAAAACTTAGTGTGTTAAAAACAACATAGTACTGGCAAAAAACAGACCTCAGAATCAGTGGAGCATATTAGAAGATGCAGAAACAATTCCAAACACACTCAGCCACCTTATCTAAGGAGCCAAACACCTTCACTGGAAGAAAGACAACTTCTTTAATAAATGGTAGAGGAAAAATTGGCTTTCTGCATCGTGGAGATTAAAACTAGACCCGTATCTTTCACTATACACTACACTAAAATCAAAATGGATCAAAGATCTAAGCATTAAAACAAAAACACTAAATCTGCTGGAAGACAGAATAGGCAGAAAGAAAAACCTTCAGACTTCCCAAATGTTTCTTGGAGCCAAAATTGCCTTCAGTTGAGAACTACCAAATATGGTCCAGTTAAAAGCTAGAGATTATCAGAGTGGATAAGAAACCTATTATATACTGCCTGGAAGATACACTTTAAATGTAAAGACTCAGTCTGGGGATTTAGCTTAGTGCCACTGCCTGCCTGACGAGAGAAGGTCCTGAGTTCGATCTCCAGTACCACAGAACAACAACAGAAGACCTAATTAACTTGAAAGAATGCAAAAACAATGGTGATAATAAAAAGAAAGCAGAAGTAGCTGTATTTATTACAGTGGAAGATATGATCAAAATTTATAGTGAATGCTAAAATTTATTGCAATAAAAGACATTATCATTAATTCCACTTTAAATACTCTGCCTTGCTTTGAACACTTGTCCCGTCACTCTTATCATTTTCTGAAGCATTTCAGAAAGTGCTTTCCTGCATGTCTTTATGAGATGTGATTTTAAAAAAATGTGGTGTATATTACTGGCAAGTGCCATCCCAGGGAGGCAGGCTGTGTACAGCCCGTGGTCTCTCTGCCTTCAGGCAACTTCTACCCTCTCCCCCAAAGTTAAAATGACCTTGAAAAGGGAACCTTTTGAATCATTTCGGGACACTGAGCAGCCAAAATAGTACAAATAAAGTGATTGTACAACTGAAGAGATGAAATTTACTGAAAGTGGCAAGAATGCCCGAGGATAATTGTGTTCAAAGTGAGGGTGAGTGTTTTGAAATAAGGGACCAAAAAAAGTGAAAGTAAATGGAAAAAATGGAAACAGCTTGTGTATATAGGGAGGGGATGGGGCTTGAAGGGAAGGGGAAATGGGAAAAAAGAGGTGGGATGTATCACGCACAGGTGGTAATCCCCTGTGACGAGTATTATCGTTATGTATGTTTAAAATATACATATAAATGTTTTACTGTTACAAAATAGATGGGCACGGTGATGCACACCTGTAACCCCAGCAATCAGGAGACTGAGAGAGGAAGATTACCATGAGTTTAAGGCCAAAAAAACAGAAAATGTAAATATGCGTGTGTGTTTCACAATAACTTAATGCTGAGCACTAGTAAATGGTATCTTCATCTTGATACTTTTGTCAGAAACAGATGGAATTTCTTCACATAGTAAGTCATGATTAATTGGATTATATTAACCAAAAATTTAATCATACAGTTATAGCTTTTGGATAAAGGCAGTAATTAAACTGGGCTTTTCTAGCAGGAAATCCAACTGGAAGACAACAATCCCAGGCCCCAGACACTTCACGCCTCATTCATCGGTCACCTGCTCCCCTTTAATCGGGTCCCAGGAGGGAAGCTGCGCTGAGGTGTGTTGGAGGAAGCAGACACACTCCTTGCTCCAACTTTGAATTCCTGTGGTGTTTTCTGTTAAAAGGAATTGCTAAGTTTGGTCGATATTTACACGTTTTCTCCTGGACTGTCAGGAAGATGGACGACCCTGTGGGATCAAGTACTTGTTTAGTGAAAAGAGCTAAGAAGGGAAGTACTATGACAGGTGTTTGGGTACTGATTGCTCGGTCTTCATCCACATCACTAAAAGTGCAAAGAGATTTTTAGATGATATGAAGCCAGACATGCTGGTGCATACCTGTCTCAATAAACAAAAGGGGCCAGGGATGTATCTCAGTAGTGCCACAGCCTGTCTGGCAGGTGCAAGGTCCTAAGTTCAATCCCCAGTTCTGCAAAAAAACCAGACAAACAAGCAAAAGAAAACACTGAAAACACTACTGTGGAAACATCTAATCTAGCAAGCACTGGATCAATTTTCTTCATTAATACTGCATTTCTTAATAGGCCACAGTTTCACCAGAAAATAACACAATAACTACAACAAAAGAAGAAAACAACACACACGGCCTCATATTTTTAAAATCTGAAGTCAAACTCCCAAAAAGACTTGTAAGACATGAGCAAAATGAGGAAATTTTCTTTTTAAAACATAGTGTCAGTAGGAAATTGAGACAGTTCCGCAAGGCTTTGTACACAACGAAAGTGAATCAGCTTCCTCTTGCTTCAGGCCGAGCACGTGGCAAGTGGTTTGGAGCAGCTCCTGTCACTGCAACCCACTCTCGCTGGAAGGCAGGGAGGCCTGGGTGGGTGCAGGAGTGTCCCAGGCATCAGATTCTAGCGACAGTCCAATCTGTCTCTGCCCAGAGCCGTGATGGCCTGGGTTGGTTTGTTCTGGGCTGGTTTTTTTCCTCTAAATTTCAGAATTTTTGTGTTACATGTGGAAGCCAGGTAGCCTCCATCCTAAATTTGTGTTTCTTTCCTTAGATAAAGTTTAGCTCTGCATGTGTAACATGGCAGATTACTTCTCATTCCTTGTTCAGAAGCACGTAGTGAGGCTGTAGCATGCAAAGGTCTGTGCCAGGCAGAGGTGGTGTGTGCGTGGGAAGGAGCGACACAGAGCCTCGGATTACAGGCTGAGCACTGCTGTGGGCGCTCGCAGCTGTTCAGTGTACATGGCACGTCAGTGGTGCGTATCTGACATGGCTTGAGGGTGGGTCCATCACCATCTCACCAAGTTAGCTGAGGCAGCTCATCCTAAGAGAAGGGATGAAACGTGCTGGAGGGAAGGAGGGACTCTGGCCATGGATATATGGCTGTACCTCCAAATTGCCCTGGCTCAAACCCCTGAAATCAAATTTGATGTCTCAAGAACTATAGGTTTCTGAGCCAGTACAAGCAAAAGCTATCTCGCTAAACACATGGGCTGAAGCAGTCCTCCCCGTGACCCACTGTGTTACAAAGGGCAACCTGTTCTCTCCTACCTTAGCATTTAAGCCAGTGGGAAGCACTTGAGAAATTAAGGCCCAGAAGAAAAGGGGAGAGATGGTGGTTCGATTTCCATCTGGGTCTGTGGGAGCAGGTTCATGGCAGAGCACATGAAAGACACTCCTGGGGACCCAGAAGCCCTTTGTCTAAGGGAGGGGAAGACTAGGCTAAAGCTTGAGGCTGTAAATTTGAAGGGGGTGTAGTGGGTCAGTAGGAGGCACATCTTACGGATACTGTGATCTCTTTTGTTCCTGCAGGTGGTCGGAGCCTGGGGAAACAGAGATATACAAGATTCAGCGAAGTGGCCACTTTGCCTCCGATATACCACATGGGGGCCTCACTGAGTGACATGTAAGTGCTGGGAGCCCAGAAATTGAGACACTTCTGCATGTTTTTAACTAAGAGTCATTTTCAGATTCAGTTTAGAAACATCTCTGTCTACTCACTTTGGCAAGAAGGAAGAGGTTGAGAAACTAAACCCTGGAACAACAGAAGTAGGGGCTAAAGTGGCCCATGTTGTTGTGAATAAAGAATGGATGGATACAGAGATGTGTTAGAGGACTATGTGTTTCATGTCACATGGGAATGATGAAAGGGAACAAGACAAAGCAAATAAGAACACTAAGATGAGAAAATAGAAGGTGGGTACATGTAAAAGACAAAGGAAACACTACATTCAATTTTGGACATAAACTAGTTTCTGGGACATGGTAGTTTGCTGAGTAATAACAGAAATAAGCACATTTCTCTTTCTGTTATGTAAGCACTTAGAAAAAAATCATGTGTCAGGCACTGCTGTCAACTCTTTACCTATGTAATTCTGCTCCTTCTGTAGCATAGTGAACAGATTTGTGGTGCAACAGTATTAGCACAGCCCTCATGTGCAGGAGGCAAAAGTTCTGATTGTTCTGCTGGTAGAAAGTGGACCAGCCGAGATTTGTACTCAAACAGTTTGATTCTAGTGCTTTGTGCCAAGCTCCTGTAGAGCATCAGATGATTTGTAATCTCTGCCTCCTAATATTTCAATGCCAAAGTCTATTTAGATACTGTCCTCAAGCCAGGTGTGGTGGCCCACACCTGTAACCCTACCCCTAAGGAGACTGGGGCAAGAAGATCACCTTGATTTCAAGGCCAGCCTGGAATACACAACAAGTTAAAACCATCCTGAACTATATAGCAAGATGCTGTATTTAAACAAAAGATATTCTATCCTACTTCTTATAGCACTTGATGTTTAATAATAAAGATTCTAGGGAAAGAAAAAATTATGATAGCTAAAAAAAAGGAAAGCAAAGCTTATGTATATGGGGGAGGGAAGTTGTACAGTGGGTGGGAAATGGGGAAAAGTGAGAATCAAGTCATATCATATACTGGTACAAATTGTCAAGGTTGACTGTGATCAAGATGTGTATATAAAGTGTACCTATTTCACCATAAAATAATAATAAAGATTTTTATCATTTACTGAATGGGCACTATATGCCAGCATTTCATACACATACACACATATAGCCTTCAGTCTTCACATTTTTACTTCATTACATAGAAACTAAGGATTAGAGATGTATAAAAAAAAAACCCAGACATACCCTTCAGAGAGCTGAAGTCAAGCCTGTGTATTCTATGCTCTGTGCTGTTGCTAGATTAATCTTCTAAATTTAACTCACCATATCTACAGGTTCTGCACTCACAGATTCAAACAACCAGGAAGCTGAAATAGGACTGTAAGTTTCAGCAAAAAACAAAAAGATTGGAACATAGGTCAGTGCATGAAGGCCTTGTTTTTCATCACCAATACTGAAAAAAAGTAGATTTTAAAAATGAAATACTTTGGGAGAAAAATCCTGTTTGTACTTAGTATGCACACTTTTTTCCTTGTAATTATTCCCCAAATGATGTGGAACAGCTATTTACGTGGTATTTACATTATGTGAGATAAGTAATCTAGAGTCAAGTTAAAACATACAGGAGGACTGTGCAGGTTCCAGGTAAATAGGATTGGATCTTACATAAGTGCTTTGCAGGGCAGTGTCCTAAAACCAATCCCCCAAGGAAACCAAGGGACAAACGTATTTACTGTGCCCTACTGTGTTTTTAAAGATACCAAGACTCCCACAAATTCTGCGACCACATAATGAAGTTTGAAAAGTTTCATTAATGGAACTGAGGTTAATAGCTGGAAGAATATTTATCAAATTTTCATTGCATAGGAATCATGTACAGAATCCTAGACCTTGCTCCAAATGCTTTGAATCAGATTTCCAAGGATAAGTCTTAGCATCACATCTTTAAAAGATCTTACCTCATATGAGTCAAGCTTTCCAGGGATCATACTATGAAGTCTCCTGTAATTGGTTTTTTTCAGCACTGAAAATCTCTGCCTTAAGTTTTACTGCAGTTGCATTATCAACACTTACCTATTATTTCATATCTGCTATTGTTAATTTTGCTGAGGACAAGCACGTAGCCAAGAAGCGAGAACAGCGTGTACTTTGCCTCTTGCTCTGCTGTCATTATTTTCCACTTTGTACCCCTTTCCCTGAAGAAGTGTCCAGCAAGGTTAATGGTCAGACTTATCTTTAACAGAAAGAAAATGTGTGTCATTTGTGCAAGGAGGGAGAGCTGCCTTCAAATCTTACTTCTACTCCTGCAAACTTTGGCTCCTAATCTGTAAAACTGGGTCAACAGGACCTACTTCTGTTGTGAGATAATGTGGAGCCCAGTGTTTAGTTAATCTTTTAATAACTGATGACTTTCATCAATGTATAATCTACCTTTGTCTTTGGAGAGAAAGCTCATATAATTATTATACTATATGAAACAGAAGGAATATCATTTGTTAGGGGTGTTCAGGAGGAGACTGGCAAGATTAAATGTGTGCAAACCTGTCGCTCTTGGTACTTAATAACACTTTTTTAAATTCAGCCCATTCAGTAGCTAACCCAAATTAGACATTTGCATTTGGCAAATATTTCACAATCATCTCTTTTTCAGGGCTCACCTTATAAACTGTATCAATATGACTGTTTTAGTCACTTTTCTCATTGCCGAGACAAAAATACCCATCACCCAAAGTAAAAGGAAGAAAAGTTTATTGTACCTCACAATGTGTAGAGATTTCAGTTCATAATTGGCTGGCTCCAAGGCAGAGTGTTGCAACAGAGGTTCATCACAGAGGAGACACAGTTCATGGCAGGCAGAAGGCAGCAAAGGTCTGAAGGAGCGAAGATGTAGTGAGCAGTAAACAGAAAGTGACAAGCAGCCCTCTCTCGTCCCTTACATTCTAGCCAGGCTGCTGTGGGCAGCACTTACACCCAAGGTGTGGCAGCCTTAATCATAGCATTCCACCACAGTCAACTCCAACACTGAAACCTTGATCACACCCTCTGGGTCCTGCCAACTCCAAAAACCCCACCTGGGGTTTTGGAGGGACATCTTGCTACAGCCCATAACAATGACCTATTATTTTTCTTTTGTGGCTCAATTATTCAGCTACTAAATCATTGTTCTGACAGGAGAACTAGTAATCATTGTGGATATTTATGTTTTTGCTAGGAATTACATTGTTAAGCCAGAAACTTGTTCAATTCTATTCTTTGTCTACAACAAGTGCAACTCTACAAAAAAGTGTATAACACTGCAATGTCACTACCTAGGACTATTTATATTATATAAAGATAATGGGCTTGTGCAATTTTAACTCCCACCAGAATACTACTTGGGGAAAGGATTTCAATATTTTAGGTTAGAAATTGTGAAGAGTTACACTTGAATTATCCAAATTAAGCTTGTTTTTTTTTCTTTGCCAATAATTTTAAGCTTAGATATTTCAGAGGAACAAGATATATCTGATGATCTCTTAGAACATTATTATTTGAATGCACATAATAATTTAAAAGGTAATACTGAATGCTTATTGCACAAGGCACTGTGAAGGTCTGCCATACATATACATATATATATATATATATATATATATATATATATATATATATATATATATATTTGTTAATGCAGTGTTGCTATGTATCCTCATTTGTAAGTGAAGAATTGGAATCTCAGGGAGAGGAGATAATTTGTCATGAGTCACACTCCCAGTAAAAATGGAGCCATATGGAACTTAAACCCATCTGATTCTGAGCTCAAACATCTAACACATTGCTCTTCTCCTCAACCCTCAAAAGTGAACTCATTTTGAAATAAATATATGCCAAAATATGCTTTTTTGAAAATAAAATACCACCAAATTAAACAATATGATAGAACATGTTGACTCCAAATAATGGGAATCACTGTTGCATGCATATCAAATTTTTCAGAGAACTGATCATCTTAACATTTAGATCCAGATAACAATAGGATAGACAAGAAATGTCAGAGAGTGTGATGGGTAATCACTGTGTTTTAATGTTCACTTGCAGTATGACTGACAGTAGTGCTTTGCTTTACTCAGATGTGAAGTGAGAGATAAGAATACCTTCATGAGGTGAAGATGTGATGAAACCTTCCTTATCATGAGATAATTAATATTCAGTATTATAGAATATAATAGACATACATATAGAATATATATATGTAGAATATATTGACATATATGTATATAGAATATATTGACATATATTAAATACTCATTTAGTTTCACACTTATGACTTCATTTAATTTCCAAATGATCCCAAGGCAGTGATGATTAATACATCCATTTTCAGTCCAGAAGTCTTAACTAAAACTTTACCTGATACATTTCACTTTCTAGTAGGACAGAGTTAGCTCCTAGGTTGCAAGTCATTGAGCATAAGAAGGGTAGAAGCTGAGATTGTGGTTCAGTGTAGTGGTAGAGGACTTGTAACACATGCAGAAGGCTTGCTAAATAAATAAATAAATAATAAATGTATGTTGAGTTTTAGTCAAAACGCCACAGAGACCACTTCTATATTGTTTGTTCCAGTGAGTTCTTTGCCCATTTATCTGCTCTTCCCTTCTGCTAGAGTAATTAGTCCCCTGTATTTTGGCTGACAAATAGCCAGACGGATCTGACATATGGTCACACTTCCCACTTTTCCTTGCATTTCAGTAAGTTATGCGATAAAAATTCTAGACTATGAAATATAAAGAACGTGTCTTTTGCTGACTTTCTTAGGAGATAGTGTGTATGAATTCTTTGGTTACCTTCCTCCTTTCCTCTATTTAACTTCCTTGAAACAAGTGCCCCATCTAAAGTTAACAATGAAGAGTACTCCTAGAGTTGGTAAAGTGAGTGCAGTCTCCTGAGAAGCCTGGAGCTAGAACAGCCCAGCAAAACCACTCAAGAGTTCCTGAGCTCCACTTACTAAGAAACAGTAAATGCTGCTCCTTATGCATTAAGCTTTTGAGGGATTTATTATAGGATAATAGATAATCATATGAGGAAAACTTTGTGGGGCCAGGGATTTAGCTCAGTGATTCCTGCACCTGCCTTGCAAGCACAAGGTCCTGAGTTTGATCCCCTGTAACCACATACAACAATGCCAAGTGTAGTGACCCAAGCCTACCAGCAATCAGTGCCACATACCACAATGCTGGGCATGGTGGCTCATACCTATAATCCCAGCACTCAGGAGGCAGAAGCAGGAGGATTGCTGAGCTCAAGGCTGAGTTCAAGACCAGCCTGAACTATAAAGTGAGATCCTGTCTTAAAAAAAAAAAGGTTAAAAAATAAAAACAAAAACAAAAACATGCATGGTGGAATGTGGTTGTCATCCCAGTAATTGGGAAGCTGGATTCTTTTTTTTTTTTTTTTTTAATTTTTTAATCTTTATTGGTACATTACATATACACATCATGATTGCACTCCATAATGGGGATTTGTACCAGTATAAGACACAACTTAATTCTCATTTTTTTCCATAGCCCTACCCACCCTACTGCCCCTCCCATATACATAAAAATTTGTTTCCTTACTTTTTTGTTACAGTCTCAACATTTTCCCCCTTCTTCCTATTTTACATTGAGCATTTTCTATTTCACAATATATAACATATAATTCCAGGACTCATTTATATCTTATTTTCTCATACCAGAGAAAAGATGCGATATGTACCTATCTGTACCTTATTTATTTCACTTATGAGGATATCCTGAAGGTATGTCCATTTAAGTATAAAGGATTCAAACTTATCATTTTTTATGGCAGAGTAATACTCCATTCTGTATAAGAACCACAGCTTTTTTATCCAGTCTCCAGTTGATGGACATTTGGGTTGTTTCCAAGATGTAGTAATCACAAATTGGGCTTCTATAAACATGGGTGCACATATGTCACTGTGATATAAGTCTTTTAATTCTTGTGTGTATATACCTAGCAGGGCAATGGCCGGGTCAAATGGGACCTCCAATCCTAGCTTTTTGAGGAATCTGCAAACTGATCTCCACAGGGGTTGTACAAGTCTACAGTCCCACCAACAGTGGAGAAGGGTTCGGAAGCTGGATTCTTTGACTCTCCAGTGTGTAGAGGCCCTTTCACATTCTTCCATATATGACTCTGGAGGCACCTATTGTAAGTACACCTTGAAAGGAAAAAAATATATATATAAAATTAAATGTGATACTCTAGTGAATTCTAACTGACACAGTAGGTCAGGCTGGAGAAGCTGGCACTCAGAGATCTTGTTTTTCCCCCTTGTAATCTCTCTAGATGGGCCCGGGTCTTGCCTTCCTATTTTCTGCCTACCAGTAGCAGACCTTAGGACAAAGATCAAGAAGTGGGGCTTAGCCCTAGGGCATAGTGCAGGTCCAGGTGAGTGGGGGCAACTGTCCTAGACCCTCGATTGTACTTTCTATATTAGTGCCATATATTTCACTTTAAAGATAACCTGTGGGGGATGGGGACGACTTACTATCCTGTATGACACATGAGGAAATAGGACCACTATCCTTGACTTCTTGCTTTACTGAGAATTCTTTTAAGTTAGTTCAAGGGCTGAGGTGTAGCTCGGTGATGGACTACTTGTTTAGCATGTATGAAGTTCTAGAGTCCATCGTTAGCACCCACTGCACTCTATAGATTTAGTTACAAGAAAATATCAAAGTTTCACTACAATCTTACTCCCAAAAGAAAAGGTTGAGGTACCTAAGTAGAAGAGACATTTGAGGACAAATGAATGGAACTAATTATAGTTATGTTTATGTAAAGGAAATGATCACTGGTTAAAGGTTTCCTAACTCCTTACTGACTTATCTGGGCAGGGAGTGAGTCATTTCCCAGAATAGGGAAGGACTCGCTTTCCTGGCACAGCCCTTTTTGCCTATGTTCAGTCAATTAGTATGTATTAATTATTTTGTACTGCTTATCACTCAACAGCACCCCAGACCAAGAACATACAGTATTTGAGGAAACTAAGTAGGCAAATAATCTTCCTATGGCCCTGTAGATAGGCAGGTATGTAATGGAAACAGAAGAATTAGAACTTAGGTTAATATTTTATGTATTAACCAAGCTGGTAAAATAAAAACAACAGTTATTATTCAGTGAACAGGAACTTCACTTTTTCTGCCCACACAACTCTCAGAATTTAAAATTTTTCAGTTACTTTTTATAAATAGGAATATTTTTTACACTTTTGTTTGAGTGATTTTTTTGTTTTTGTTTTTGTTTTTTCTATTTCATCAGAGCTAAGAAGGAAGGAAATAGAACTATGTCCTTAATCACTTTTTTCCCTTTCTCTCTGGATAAAGATTAAGCAATTGTCTGCTGAACATCTTCATTGCAATAAAGGTAAACTTGACAATTTATAGCCTTTTGTATTTCAGAAACTTGAGATATTTTCCTTATGACAAAGTACAAACATTTGAGTTCAGTTGTACCTTTCTCTTGGGCCTGTTGCACTGTTCTTGCAAGTTAACCTATAATAGAGCCTTTGATTGGAAGTCAAAGAGTTGCTGTTGATTTGGCATTATTTATGAGAGAACAAAGCAGGTGAAGGCTGGAGTACAGCTATGTGATTGTGTTTGCTTCATATTTGCAAGTCCCTGGTTTCAATCTCCACTGTTGCAAAACAAACAATAGATAGGTGACACACAGGTATGCTCAGGAAACAAGCAGAAACATAGACCATTACATATACACTATATCTTTAAAAAATTTTTTTCATTTATTTATTTTTTTAGGGGTGACAAGGTCTCATTTTTGTAGTTTAGGCCGATCCTTACTCACTGTGCAGCCCAGTCAAGCCTCGAAGTCACAGCAATCCTGCTGCCTCTGCCTCATGAGTGCTGGGATTATAGGAGGGAGACACAACACCCAACATTGCTGAATGTGCTATTGATTGCTGGTGGGCGTGGCTCATTGTGGCTGGCATTGTATACACTATATCTTTGTAAGGAACCAATTATGGTGTGTTTTACTTATTTGTTTGCTTGTTTATTTTTTCCTTTGTGCTTTTAGATTTTATTTTGAGATAAGTCTTGTTATGTAGTTCAAATTGACCTTGAACTTGCTATGTAGCCCAGGCCAGCCTCAAACTGCAGGTGATCCTCCTTCCTCAAACTGAGATTACAGGTCCATACTACTACATTTAGCTAACCTATCATTTATCATTTTCTAAATGACTTTTACTCAAAAGATGATTTAAATAAGGGAAGTTATTCCATATTTGGACATTTGCAAATTTCTAATGTGTATTACATTCTTCTCAGAGCAGGAGCTGAAGATCTGAGCCTTACCCAGTGCCCGCATTAGGCAAAAATTCCTACTGAAAGAGTCAAAACCAAAAATCTTTTAAAGGGAGAAAACAACTGTTGAAAGCAAGGACTTTAACTATAACGTTTTGGGGGTAATTTTTAAAAATAACTTTCTGTACATTACTGGAAAATGATAATATCTATTTTGTGGAGGTCTTTCAAATTTCTATTTATTCTTGCATTGAAAAATACCAATAGCTGGTCATTCCTCTGCCTAGAAAGGGGGATGGTGAGGGCTAAAGAAAAGACAATAGAAACTTGTGTAATTTCAAGTATGGGGAAGTGGGAGGTGAGTGCCCCAGAGTGGGCACAGGACAAGGCTCTCTGACCTCCGACTACTTAGTGAGCTGTTTCAGCCTGAATAGCAGATGATTCATAGGGTGGCAATAATCCTAAATTCACCAGTGGTTTTTTTTTTTTTTTTTTGAGACAGGGTCTCACTTTGTGGTTCAGGCTGGCCCTGAGCTCAGCCTCCAACTCACATCACAGCAATCCTCCTGCCTCTGCCTCCCGAATGCTGGGATTATAGGCGTGAGCCATCACACCCCGCACTGTGGTATGTGGTACTGATTGCTGTTGGGGTGACTCTCCACACCCAGTATTGTATGTGGTTACTGGGGATCAAACCCGGGCCTTTGCGCTTGCAAGACAGGCCCCGGAACCACTGAGCTAAATCCCCGGCCTTCACCAGGAGTTTTTAATCTGGAGTATCAGATATCTCAGAGGGTGGTGATAATTCTGAGGATCTTATGCTGATATAACCTTGTCCTTGAGCATCACAATATGTTGGGATCACTGAGGCCTCAGACATCCCTAATCCTAATTTAAATGTAAAATGATTTTTTCCCCAAAATTATGTAATATGGCTCTTGACCAAAAAAAAAATTTTATACCTATTATGTATTTGTTCTGGGTCCATGGATAAGGACAGATAAACATATTACCATATAATGTTAAGTATTTAGAACTGCTGAGAGGTGATAGTCATTTACTTAGGCTATTCATTTATTTGTCATTAAAATATTATGTGGTAAAAGCTGCAGTGACTGCAGAAAGCAGAATTAACAAGAAGGAAATACATGACAGATCGCTGCAACTCATTCGGGATGGAGTGAGTGATATGGAACTTTTGATCTCCATAAAAGTCAGGGCACTTTCAAGAGCAGCCATTTGTATCTATTCAGCTTCACAACCTGATGTCCAGGTGAATGGTGAATGAAGATAAAGTTTCTGGAATCCAATAGGGGAATTCCTTTGAACCTTTGAAGGCTGAGCCCCAGGGCCCCTCTGTGTGTGTGTTCTTGGGACATTTACTCACTCTGACCCCAGTGTCCTCCCTTCATGTCTTCTGGCTTGCTTGTCCACCAGGCAGAGGAGAGAAATTCCACAAAACCTCGGACTCCAGCTCAGAGGTTAATAGCACACATTATGCATTTAATTGTTGATATGAACTAATCACTGGAAATTGTCTTTTGAGCATAAGGTGAAGTATAAGGTAAGAGGTAAGAGGGGCATGGATTTAAATTCCTGATTTTCCCCTCACTAGTTCTACCACCTTTGGCCTGCCAGTGTATTTCTCTAAACATCACCTTTTATGGTAAAAGGGAAAAACAGTAGAATATTCCCCCACATTATGAGAATTACACCTTATAATTTGTGGAAAGCATTTATAATGCCTGGCAAATGACAACACTTCAGTGTACTTCAATTACTGTTACTATTCTAGGTCCTTACATATCTTTTTTTCTTTTCTTATTCCTCCTTTCATTTTCCTTTTCCTTGCTTTTTAATTTGAGTCTTAACTAAACGTTTTTCTCTTCTCAGCTGTTACAGTTTTGTGTCTGTCTATTCCTTTCCTCGTGTGCTGGACATGGACACCCTAGGAAGACAGCATGCTTCGTGGCTTGTGTTCTAATCTGATGCCCTCCTATTATGCCTCCTGTCCTGTAAGACAGAATACACTGCATCAGTCAGGTTTCTGTTACTGTAAAAATAAAAAAATAAAAACCCAGAGATAATCAAATAGGTTGATGTCTCAAAATTTCAGAGATTCAGTCCATGACTATTATTCCCAGGGCTCTGGGGCCTGTGGTAAGGTAACACAGCATGGTGTCAGAAGGTGGCAAACTGCTTGCGTCCTGGCTGGGGCATCAAAAGGCAGAGGGGCTCTGCCTCAGTATCCCTTTCTTGGACCTACTCCCAGTGGCGGGAAGAGCTTCCCCAGGGACGTGTGCTCCAAAGTTCCAGGACCCTCTATTAGAGGTAGATAAGCTAGTTAGACATACATAAGTAGATAGACCAGGATTGGTCCTCGAAAAGCCCACATAGAGGATAATCAGGAAAACCTCCACTGAGAGTCAACATTATGAAAGGAGAAAACTGCCCCACCCACATAAAACAATTGGTATCTCTGGGGTGGAGAACCATGACCTTGACCCACCTAAAAAAGTCTCCTGATTGAGAGTCTTTGTATGCTTGCTATGTGACGTGATTTCTCATTGGATTCTCATCTAGTCAGTATTACCTAAGCAGCTACACTTGTTGTAATCTTATTGGTTGATCATGGTTTTGTCCATTTTGTGACTTCTCATGATAGCAATATTACCTAAGTGACTATATTTGCAATGTTGCTGGTTGACTGTAATTTTGTCCCATCTTGAACCTAGCCCACCTGGTGGCTTTGCTCCATAAAAACCCTCTGAGAAGTGAGGTGGGTGGGTTACCCACCTTTCTGGGTTTCCCCTTTTTAGGCAGAAGCTTTCTTTCTCAATAAAACTTTCCTACTCAAACTTCCGTCATTTCTAAAATTTATTCTTCAATTTTAGAGAATATGAACTCACCTTTCAGGTTGGGAGCTAGGCCTCACTCCCCTGTATCACATCCAAAAACAGCACCCTAGGAGAGCGAGTGAGGAGACAAAGGCTGGAGCAAACTGGACAACTAACTGAAGGTACCAAAGGTCATAAAACCATGACTAGCAGGTTGAGCAAGTGGTTTTCTAAAAAGAGAAGGCATGAACTAGGGGAAATAAAGTTGTCATTTAAGCAAACTCCTATATGGTGTTTTGACAGTCCCAATAAACATACATGTGGCAAGTCATCCATAATTTTACAGATAAAGCCAATTTGGGAATCGAGTTCAGTGCAATTAAATCAGAGTCAGATGCAGTGGGCACTCCAGGAAGCCACTTAGTTGGGGGTCCAAAGCAGGAGGCTCCTGCGTTCAAGCAGCTTGGGCAACTTAATGTGACTGCTTCAAAACAAAAATTTATTTATTTTTAATTCAAATCTTTATTGGTACATTATATATACACATAATCACTGCGTTCAACATTGAGAGTTTGTACTAGTATAGGACACAACTTCATTTTAAAAGGCTGAGTATATAGCTCAGTGGCAGAGTGTTTTTTTAGCATGTCTGAGGCCCTGGATTCAATGCCTAGTACCACAAAAATAAAGAAGGAAGGAAGGAGACAAGGAGAGAAGGAAAAAAGAAAGGATCTGAAGAAACTGCAGACAAGTATATGTATGTATTTCATTAACCAAGGTCTACTGGCATATAAAAGGGGCTAAAGGAAGATGAAAACATAGTATAACATGACATTGCATTTTAACTCATTGGTTATGCTTCTTCTTCTTCTTTTTTTTTTTTTAAATAATAATATCCTTTCTTTCTACTTTATTCCTAAATCCATAGTTTCTGATAGCAGTTGCTGATTAGCTACTTTGACTAAGTGGTAGTAATGATCATCTCTGTGCTAAGTTAGGACTGATTGCCAATGTTTTATAATCTCAACATTCTTTTATTGTTGATTTTCACAACTAACCCTTTACTGTGGAAAGTTCTGTATCACACAGTCAGGGTAAAGTCCTAGTAAGCATCAACCTTTCTGTAGCAATCTTTTTTAGACCCCACAACTAGGGTTGGAAAATTCTACAGAGAAGGCCTAGGGTCACTGTATTTTTAGATTGCCAGGGAGCAACTTTTGTCTTCCTCCCGTAGCATGCAGTTTTCTGAGGGAGTAAGAGTAGAGAAAAGAACTTAGGTATGTGCTTGTAATTCTAGCAATTCTCAAGGCTGAGCAGGAGGCCCACAGGTTCAAGCCCAAACTGGACAATTTATCAAGTTACAAAAAAAAAAAAAAAATCTAATTAAAAAAAAAAATGAAGGGGCACCCACTAGTCCAGAAGGCATTGCAACATTTGTCATCCTTCCTTACCTTTTCCAACTGGGGATTGAACTCAGGGTCCTTGCATGAGCTGTATCCCAAGTCCTTTTCCATTTTTATTATTTTATTATTTATTTTAAATTTTTGAGACAACATCTCAGTATGTAATTAAAGCTAGTCTTGAACTCGCAGAGATCTTCACCTCAAGCCTCCCAAGTGGTGAAATCGCAGGCCTGTGTCACCATGCACAGCTCGTTGTTTTTTGGGGTTTTTTTTTTTGTAATTTTTAATTTTAATTTTTTTATTTTTAGTTTTTTGAGACAGGGTCTCCCTTTGTAGTTCAGACTATCCTTGAACTTCCCTATGTAGCCTATGCTAACCTTGAACTTGCAGCAGTTCTCCTGCCGCTGCCTCCCAAGTGCTGGGATTACAGGTGTGAATCACCACACTTGGCATTGTGGTATATTCTGGGGACTGAACCTGGGACCTTGAGCTTGCCAGGCAGATGCCAGAAAAACTGAATGGTTTTTTAAAATTTATTTTGAGAAGAGATATTGCCAGGTTGATAATTGTCCAGGCTGGACTGGAACTTGCCATCTTCCTTCTTCAGCTCCCTGAAGTGCCAGGCTTCTCACTGTGCTTTATCGTGTGGGGTTGATGCTCTGCTGTGCGCTTTATGCAGTCTCCTGCTGGTGGCCAGTGGCTAGATGACCTGACTGCTGTCCTACCTGAGGAAATCAAATACAGCTGGTTAAACTGACAACCTGAGCCTCAGTGACAATTCCTTATTGCCATAATTGTAGGACTCTAAGATAATGATCTACACTTATCAGTGTCTTCTCTCTCCAGCTAAAGTTCAATGTAAATGAATCATTTTTCTGTAGATCAGGTAATGAATTGCTACATTACCCAACATATTGAGCTAATAGTAAGTTTCTTTAGAAAAAAAATGATATGTGTTTTGTTTTTCTTAAATAAAAGTTTTTAATTTTTGTTTTCTTAAATTCCATAAAGTACTCAGAATCCAATGTAGCTGTTCCAACTGACTGTGCAGCTTTAAATCTGGGTTATAGAAAAACTGTGTCCTGATAGACATTTTGGTTGTCAATTTTTAATGGGCCTGGTTCTAGGGTTATGATAGTGGTAAACAGAAAAATAGGTGAATGGGAAACGTGACATGGCATTTTAAGTCTAGTTAAAATTAAGAAGTTAAACTACATTACCAGCTTCCTTTATTATTTCTTTCTTTAATATCTATTGTGTACTAATGCTATGGCAGAGATTCTTCTAAGTGCTGAGGATAAAGTAACATACATCTTCTAACTGTTCATTTCACTGTATAACTGGCTTATCTGAGGTCTGAAAGAAAGAGAGTAAAGAAGAAAATGTCTTTTGAGAGATATTAAAAAGTATAGACACAAAGCTCTAGGCAAAAGGACAGAGAAAAACTGGGGTTGCACTTTTATAATCTCAGCACTTGAGAGGCTGAGGCACGAAGATCATTGCGAATTCGAGGGCAGCCGGAAACACAGTGAGACCTTGTCTCAGAAAACAAGACACACAGGTACAGTAAGATGGAAAAGCAAAGCAAAAGGCTAACAGAGGGAGGCAGATGAGTGAGTCAAGGACTTTGTATCATTGTTCTTTAAGCTTAAGCCCCATAAAAATCCTATCAAGGGTTGATTTAGCTCACAGACTTGCACTTGAGTTTGATTCTGAGAACACGGAAGAAAATAATATCCCTACTACATAGGTACTATCAGCCCTTATTTAAATTTGTTTTTCTGATACAGGTCTCGCTATGTACTTTATTTTGCCCTTGAACTCACTACGTAGCCCAAGCGGTCCTTGAACTTTCAGCCATCCTTCTGCCTCAGTGTTTCTGGTGCTGGGATCACAGATGTGCACCATCATATGTGGCTCTTACCTCATTTTATATGAGGAAAATGAAGTACAAAAGAAAGTCAGATAGGTTGCTCATGTAGGTTGGTATTTAGCAAAAGTAGGGATCTAAAGTCCATCTCGATTGTTTTTAACCAATGCTCATGTTGCTTGTTAGAAATGGCGGGAAGGAGGTTTTTAGAACCGTACAGATACACTCCAGAGCAAGGTTCTTTCTTGTCTTCTACACCACCATGCTGAATATTCACTGACTCCCTATGTTGTCTTGAATCTGTGATGGGTACTAGAGACCGTGCTATCATAACACATCGGATTCTTGTCTTGCAGTAGGTTATGGAAATTACGTTAACAGTGGCTCCCCTAGAATCTTCGGCCTCCCCATGTTTTCCCTTTCTTCATCTGTCCAGCCATGCAGGACTGGTCACGGTGAGCTAGTTTCCTGGAGGACAGGTGACTGGGAGAAGAGGCATCCTGACCTCTCTCGGGAGTGACCTCGTTCTGCACCAAGCCTCCCCAGGACCTTGGAGCCGGTGAGGCGCCTCGCCTCCCTGGGCCCTCGTGGGTTCCCGGGCCCTACATTGACAGGCAAGAGGTGGTCCTGGAGACCCGCAGGGATGCACAAGTCGGCTCAGCGAGGCCGGCGGCGCGCAGCTCGTTCCGCCAGCCACTACGGGAGAGCGGCCATCGCGCCAGCCGCCGGGGCTCCAGGCCAGGTGGGCGCCAGAGCCACACGCACTACGACACAACCTGGCCCCACTGAGCGTCCTTTCAGGCAGCGAAACAACGCGAAGCAGCTGTTACTTCCTCCCGTTGGGCCCGAAGAAGACCAGCACAAGCCCAGAGACTGCGGACCGCGGGAGGTGAGCGACGGTGGGCTGGCAGCGGGTGGCGGGCGGGGGGAGACGGCCGCAGCGAGCCTCCGCGCGCCGGGTCACGTGGTGCGAAGACCGCATGGCGGCGGCCGCGCGCCCCCGCGTCCCGGCCGGCCGAGCAGCCAGGGCGCGCGCGCCGACGGGGCGGGCGCATGCGCAGGGGGGCGCGCCGCCTCTGCCCCGCGGCGAGGGTGTCTATGGAGAGGCGGCGGCCGAGGCTGCTGAAGGAGCCCGGGTTGAGGCCGTGGCGATGGCGCCCTTCCCTGATGAAGTGGACGTCTTCACCGCCCCACACTGGCGGATGAAGCAGCTGGTGGGGCTTTACTGCGACAAGGTAACGGCGCGAGCGCGCGGCCGGCCGAGGACGCGGGGGACGCGGGGGACGCGGGGGACGCGGGCGGGCGGGCGGGCGGTCCCCGCGGCCGGGCCTGCGCTGCGCACCGCCTCCCGCGCAGCTGTCAGCCCCGCGCTCCGAGCTCGGCGGCGGGGACCCCGGAGCCGCCACGACCTGCCTGGGCCTGCGGGACCGCGGGGCGCCGGGCCACGCTGAACCCTAAGGGGCAGGGCCTGCCCTCGGGGACCCCTTGGGCGCCCGCGGCGCGTCACAGGCCGCCCGGGGCCCCTTCCCCGATCCGTTTTGGGGGCTCGCGGGAGTATTTGCAAACGCGCAGCCGAGTAGCGCGCTTCCTGGCTCCACGCGCTGCTGCTCCTGTTTATTTCACCTCCTCGCTTTTCCTTGGTTTGACTTGGGAGAAAAACCACCTTCAGGACGCGCTCTTCACGGGTGGATTATTTTTTGGGGGGCATCTTTTATTGCCTCCTCCCATTTATTTAATTAATGTAAATTTTACTATAAGACAGCTGATCTTTGTTTGAGGTTTTTACCTGGGCTTCAGTAAACGGGACCTGGAGAAAAGTTGGTTTGACTGTGGGAACCCAGCGTGGTTGGGCACTTACTGGGCGAAGCAAGAGCTGAAGGAGCGCTTTCGTGCAGAGGGCTCTGGGCTTTTTGCTGGACTTCCAAGACAACGTTAAAATTACCCGTATTTGCCAGTTTACTCCACAGCAAGTGCTAGGAATATCCTTAAAACTCCAGGCAGCCCTGTTTCTTGTGGAAAGGAAGGTAATATACTTAAGCGACTAAGCACAGAAACGAACTTTTTACTTTCAGAAATTATATAGTGTTAAGTAGAAACACCTTCGACCTCCCTCAGGGGTGGCGGTTGGAGGATGCCAGGGTTCGTTACTAGGCCGCACTCAAGACTAGCAATTTAAAGCGGTAAGTTTGAGTTTCAGATCTTAGCGCTGCTGCCCAACCATATTCTCCCTCCCTCCATTTTGTAAATTAAAAAAGAAAAGCACAAAAACCCGAGTCAGGTGCGGTTTTAAATCTTAGGACTGTCCTAGTTTAGTGGTTCTCAACTTGTTTGCTGTTAAAAATTCTGATACCCAAACCTCTGGGCTCCCAGACAGACATCTATTTTAATTTAAATCTCTCCCAAAGTTAGTGCAGTGTGCAGCCACCGGGTGAGAATCAGTAACCCAGGAAAAGTTTAAGGAATGGGTAAGCCATTGAGCATACGTGTGTAACCCTGAACTTTTCAATGATATGTGCTGTAGTGTCTTTATTCTCTTGTCTTCTAAAGTGTGTTCTTACAGTATCCATTAATTAGAAGAAAGAGAAAATTGTGGAGCTTTTCCCCTTTTGCAGAAATAAAAAGTCAATAAGGGAAGCTAAATGCCAGCATTCAGGAGGCTGAGACAGGAGGAATCAGGAGTTCCAGGCTAGCTGAATGGCCTTAAAGAAATTAAAAGAGTTTATTGCGTTTGTCATCTGATGTTTTTCTGTCAGTGTCATGTGGCTGTATAGATCAAGGATCCAGACCAAACAACCTTTAGTAAAACTATCCAAAATCAGAACGAGTTTTTATGGTCAAACTTAAAAAAGTACCACATGTGTTATTTACTATATACTGTATTTTGACTCTTACTGTCCCTGTAACTATAAAAAAATTTATTTCCAGCCTACTTCCTGTATTGCACTGAAGTGCATTGCACTTTTTAAGTACAATATATTTTAGAAGCATCCATTCCATTACTGGAATTAATTTTGCTGCTTAATTTTTCTGAAGTAGTTGTAGATCTTGTTAAATATTGATGCAAATACTTAATACTTTGTTCATAGATTTTCTCTTACTTTTTAATTTTTTTTAGGTTTTTTGAGATAGTCTTGCTGTATAGTCAATTTATGTAGCCCCAGGCTGGCCTTGTACTCACCTGCCTCGGGCTCTGGAGAGAGGGCTGGGATTATAGGTGTGTGCCACTATGTGTGGTTCTCTTACTTTTATAAAAGATCTTATGGAAAGATTTTTCACCTTTGTTGTCTAGACTACAGTCTTTCAAGGTAAGTAAAGGTATAGAGTATTTTGCTTATCGCTTAGGATTTGTAGGCCTAGATTAGATAGGCACTGTTAATGTAAGCAGTTACTGATACTCAGATGGAAAGCCAAGTCAGGATTAGTACTATTTAATTTTCTTTGTGGGAAACCATTGCAATTTCTCATTTTTGGCTAGTTTGTTGTTTAACTGCTAAAGGAAATCTTTTATCTTAACTCACTAATTCAGATGATTTTAAGAAAAATTTGCATAAAATGATGTTCTTCCCATTTTCTTCCAGTTCCTGTTTTTTGTCCAATCTTAAAAATTTAACTCCATTAAATTTTGTTAGTTGCGTATGCAGTTTGTGTTTGTCAGTATGTCCTCTAGCTTGGCTTGGCAATGTAAGATGTGGTAACAGTTCTTAAGGGGTTGACAGTTTAATATGTGATAATATCTGTGCTAGGATGGAAATTCAGTAGGCTATACTGGGAAGGAAGGGAAGAATGTGTTCAGTTCTGATTCACCTATGAAGAGAGGTCTGAATCAGTTTCTGAGAAGAAAATGGGTCAAAGCTGTAGGGTTATGGAAAGGAGTCCCAGACTTACACCTAAATCAGATAAAAAAAATGATATGATGGAGGACTTCAGATGTGTCCATATTTGTCAGATGAAAATATTAGAACTGCCTTCTACTTTATCAGTTTATTTGAAGAGGGTATTTAATGAACAGAATGATTAAGAAGGAAGTAAACTTGGAATAATTTGACTAGGTTATTTGTTTAATAGAAAGAATATAGCCTTACAGTCATTTCTTATTTTTCTGGGTGCCAATGAAAAGGTACTGACTGCAGTTGGAAAGTTTTAGTGGAGAGGATAGTATATTGAGACCTGGGAGAAGAAGAGAAGGGAATTTAATGAGTTCTTCCTACACACTGACGTTATTTTCTCTAATCCTCACAAGAGCCCTGTAAGACAAGTGTTAGCTCTCATTTAAAAATGAGGAAACAGACTTAGTGGTTAGACAACTTATTCAAGTAGTAATTAGTAGAGTCTGAATTTTAATCTTAGGATTTTTTTCTCCTTCCAAAGCCCATGTTTTTACTTTATCTCACTGATTCTGCTGCTTATTACTAACTTCCTGATTTTATTCAGAATAGTTCTTCTGTGGGGTCACTGTATCTGAGTTTTCCTCACAAGGTAAATGTAAATTTCTATGATTAAATGAAAGTATTGTTTGGCTGAATAGATAGAAAGTAAAAGTTATTTGTGTGGTAATGTTTGAGTTTTTGTTACATATTTCCATGTTTTGGGGAGCAGTGCAAGGAATTGAACCAAACCAAGGGCCTTGCACATGCTAAGAGCTGTACCACTGCTCTTTATGTTTTCTTTTTCTTTTGATTTATAGTCTTCCTGCCTCAGCCTCACAAGTACCTGGGATTACAGGCCTATGGGACCACTCCTGGCTCCTTTCTTTTTGTATTTTTTGCAATACAGTACTGGGAATTGCAAGCAGGTTGGGTTGAAGTGATAAAGCACCCTTGGGAATTATTTTGAAGCTTGATTTTTGTATTTTAGATTGCAGAGTATCAGAAATAGAAAGTTATAAATTCTTTCAAAATAGGGAAGATACATTGCTGTTATTATATGTATCTTATTCTATGTAGATTTCTTGTTGAATTTGCAAGTAAGTAAAATATATTACTATTTAGGTCACTAGAAGCTTTTCTTTTTGGTGGTGGTAGTACTGGGCTTTCACAATGAATTACATCTTTTACCTTTTAAAAAAATTTTATTTTGGCAAATAAATTCTCTTTTTTGTTTTTTTTTTTCTTTTGAGACAGGATCTCACTTTGTAGTTCAGGCTGGTCCTGAGCTCAGCCTCAAACTTACATCACAGCAATCCTCCTGCCTCTGCCTCCCGAGTGCTGGGATTATAGGCGTGAGCCACCATATCCGGCACTGTGGTACGTGGTACTGGTTGCTGCTGGACGTGAGTCTCCATGCCCAGTATCATATGTGGTTACCAGAGGTTTGAACCTGGGCCCTTGCGTTTGCAAGACAGGTGCCGGGACCACTGAGCTAATTCCCCGGCCCTGGCAGATAAATTCTAAATGCTCATTTTGGATTCGAACTTGAAATCTTCCTGCTCCAACCACCGACTGCTAGGATAACAGGATTGTGCCACCACAGCTAGCTTAGAAACTTTCTACTGGAGAGCATTTTTTTTCAAAACATTTTCCCTTTTTATCCATCAGTAGGTCATAAATCAATTTTGCATATCAAAAATGTTTTTTAAAAATGGAAAGAGGGAGATACTTTTACTTGACACTTGATAGAAGTGCTTGTGATCTGTGAATCCAAACCAGTGATGGCAAACCTTTTAGCTATCAGGTGCTCAAACTACAACTCAAAATCCATTTGTTGAAAAGTGCCAACTCTGCAATCAAACCTGAATACCGAGTTTTTAGTTTAGAAAAAAACTACATACACCAGGCTCATGTGCGAGAAGCCTGTGTGTGCCCACTATGGCATGCATGTCCAACAGTTGCTACTAGTGGTCTAGATTGTATTGTATTGCCTTATATAATGAAGGTTATGGTAAATAATGCCTGCCAAGCATGGTAGCATACCCCTGTAATTCCGGCATGTTTGGGAGGCTGAGACAGGAGGATTATAGTGAGTTTAAGGCCAGTCTGGACTACACAGTGAAGCTCTGATTCAAAACAAAAAACACAGTGCTTGAAAAATACTTGTGTAGAACAGCTTTTCTTAACTAAAGCACTCTTGACATTTAGGGTAAGGTGATTATTGAGGGGGCTGTCTATTGCCCTCATTGTGTGATGCTTTAGTACAGTTCCTGGCTTTGACCTATTAGAAGTCTGTGGCGCTTCTTCAGTGATGATAACCAAAACTAACTTTAAATCTTGCCCTTGTAGGGCAAAGTTTGAGAACTTTTGCTGTAGAGCAAGTAGTTTTTCTGATCATTTAGTCTCTTGGATCCGAAAGGAATTGGGATGAAAAATGATTGGGACAAACATTGTATCTTCTGGAAAAAAGACAGCTTTATTTATTTATTATTTTTTGTTTTTTTGAGATAGGATCTCACTTTGTAGTGCAGGCTAATCTTGAACTCATTATGTAGTCCAAGTTGGCTTTGAATTTGTGGCAATCTTCCTGCCTCTGCCTTCTGAGTATAGGGAGTTTAGTGATGTGCCCCCCAGCCCAGCTATAGGTATCAAGAGTCACAGATTGCCAATCTGTATTTTATTGTCTGTCTGTTGAATAGTTATGTGATTTGCGATAGAGTGTTTTCTGAATCTCAGTTTTTAAATCTACAAAAAGTCTGTTTTATTTACTTGTAGTATTGTTCCAAGAAATAATACTTAAAATCATTTAGTATAGTGCTTAACAATTTTTTGCCCGCAATATATCCTACAAATTATGTCCAAGTTTATTTTTCTCTCAAATAAGCCTGTATGTTTGGAATATCTTTGTAGATGCAAACAAAATTTTGAAAAAATACTAATATTTTTAGAGTTAAATTGTATATGTTCTGTTTTTTCTGATTGTTTCTTTGAACTGCTGAATATTTTAGTTTTTGGTAGCAAGTTAAAAACATTTGTACTTTTAATGTGCAGAAAAACTGGCTTGGTTAATATTTTTAAGAATCTCTCTTGTGTTTTATTTTTCCTAGTTTTTTTTTTTTTTTTTTTGTATTCATTAGATCAACACACAGTGGTTGAAGACTTAAAGCAAATGGAACTTATTTCTTCAGTCTACTATATACACACCTTTTTGTTCTTGCCAAAAAACGACTTTTCATCTGTCAATCTCTTATTTTCTGTCTTTATTGAAGCATAATTGCAAGTAAGGGTTAGTAAACTCCTGTGATTCCAGCACTCTTCAGAGCTGATGCAGGATTATAATTTTAAACCAAACCTGGGTATTAGTGACTTAGTGAGACCTTGTCTCCAGATGATAAATATAAAGAGCTGGGTTTTAGCTCAGTATGCAGACAAGACAAAACAAAACCCAACCTAGTTGTATATTCAAAGTATATAAATTAATGGTTTAAGATACGTTGTGTCATGTTTATCAAAATTAAGTGCACACATCCATTGCCACACATAATTATCTTCACCTATGTGGGGATGGAATGATGACACTTGAGATCTATTTTGGTGTAAGTAATACAGTATTATTAGTCGCCAGTCATGATGCTGTATAAAATATCCCCAGAACTTCATCATTTTATGACTCAACGGTTTGTACCCTTGACCAGTATCCCCCAGTTTTCACACACCACAACTTCCCATTCTGCTTCCTTGAGTTTAAGTTTTAAAA
>PVIR01006222.1:0-67346 GCA_004026965.1 Petromus typicus | reverse complement strand
GGCACAGTCGCCGTTTCCCGAGCCGCCCGCCGCTAACCTCAGTCCCTGGGCGCTCCTCTGGCGTGGTCCTGGAGACAAGCAAACTCCAAACCCGGCGCAGATTCAGTGACGCAGACTCGGTGCCGCAGTCACCGCTCCCCAAGCCGCCCGCCGCTAAACTCAGTCCCTGGGCGCTCTTCCGGCGTGGGCCTGGAGCCCAATAAGCTCCAAACCCGGTGCAGATTCAGTGGCACAGTCGCCGTTTCCCGAGCCGCCCGCTGCCAACCTCAGTCCCTGGGCGCTCCTCCGGCGTGGGCCTGGAGACAAGCCTCCATTAAACTTTTAAAATATAGTATTGAGCCTTGAAAATTCTAGTGCTTACAATGAATGATTTCATTTATAAATAAACAAGGAATGCTCCAGCTCTAGAACTAATTTCTAGCCAAGTTTAACTTCTAAATTTATATCCCTCAATATTTGTTGCTGGCTAATTCTGAAATGGTAGCAGGAACCCTTCTCCACTGTTTGTGGGACTGTAGACTCATACAACCCCTGTGGAGATCAGTTTGGAGATTCCTCAAAAAGCTAGGATTGGAGGTCCCATTTGACCTGGCCATCGCTCTGCTAGGTATATACACAAAAGAATTAAAAGACTCATATCACAGTGACATATGTGCACCCATGTTTATAGCAGCTCAGTTTGTGATTGCTACATCTTGGAAACAACCCAAATGTCCATCAACTGGAGACTGGATAAAAAGCTGTGGTTCTTCTACAGAATGGAGTATTACTCTGCCATAAAAAATGAAAAGTTTGAATCATTTCTACTTAAATGGACATACCTTGAGGATATCCTCATAAGTGAAATAAATAGGTCACAGATAGTTAAATATCACATCTTTTCTCTGGTGTGAGAAACTAAAGATGTAAATGAGTTCTAAAATTGTATGTTAAATATTGTGGAATAGAAAATACTCACAGTGAAATAGGATGAAGGGGGAAAAATAATGAAATCATAACAAAAAAGAAAGGAAACAAATTTTATGTATATAGGGGGTGGTAGGGTGGGTAGGGCTATGGGAAAAAATGAGAATTAAGTTGTGTTTTATACTGGTACAAATTCCCATTATGGATTGCAATCATGATGTGTATATGTAATGTACCAATAAAGATTTCAATTTAAAAAATAAAGTTATATCCCTCCTAAATTCTGTATTCTGATCTTTGGGAGTTGTTTAGAACTAAGACTATTCCTGAGTTCCACACTTTTTCAGAGAAGCAAGGTTTCCTTACATGGATTTAATAAAATTACAGCTGAGCTCTAGAAGTGCGTATGTTGATTTAGGAATTAAAATACAAAAATTGGAGTTAGACTTAGCAGAAATGTAGCATTTAGTACACAAAGTTGAATTTGGATTAAGTTCAGTCCAGAAAATTGCTATTGAAGTTTCTCATGGACACTTTAATTTTGTTCTAAATCAAATCACTTAACCATGGTAAGAAAATTCTTAGACTGTAACTCTGGTGGTCAATATAAAGTACTCAAGAAATATAAAACATAATTTGTTTTACCAGAGTGTGTTTTCCTCCAAAATACCTAATTATCATTTTCTAGACTTAAAGGAAAATTTTAAAATATTATTTCTAATATTTATATAAAGTATTTGGTATATCTTCCTATAGATTTAAACGTAATCAAATTTTAAAATGGTGATAAATAGGATTAGTTTAATCATCCAAAGTTTTAAAACATGATGAGATACATCAACCTTGACTGTCACAGACCCTTTAACTTGGACAACATTGCCCTAAAGGAATTTGTTTAGAATATACACTTGGAATCCTCTAAATCAACACTTTTAAAGTCCTGAGGCTCTTTTACAAGCATGTATATTTTCTCATTGCTAGCTTGTAGGTAGCAGAACTTCCTTTTCCTTATTCAGTCTTTAGCCCTATGACCACAAATATAGCTATATCAAACTCCACAGAAGTTCTGGCTTCTTTCCCAAGACATGGCTTTTCTATTTACTTAAAATCTTCTGTCTTCTTAGCCTTTCAAGGACATTGGACACAAACTCCTTAGAGAACTCTTCCTGATTCATCCATTTTGGGTAAGTTGCCTCGCCTGTCCCAGTGCTGAACATTTAGCATCCTGTATCCTAGTGATTTATTTTCTTGTCTGATTTAGAGCAAGAACTGTGTCATTTATCTTGCCTTTTATGAAATATAGTAATTCATCAGTAAATGTTTACTGAATGTCTAGCTGAATGAATGTAGACCTTTCTATTTTAAGGCTGCCCTTGACATCTATTTTATCCAAAGTTGATACTATCAACATGAATGGGATGAATATTCATAGTCACTCTCACCTTTTCACAGCTGGGGCAGTCTCTGGAGACATGGACAGATGGTTTTGAGTCCCATCCCTTATCCATTTAATGTTAGCTACTTCATGTGACCACTGGCCTTCTAAAAAAAAAACATCTTTGCTCCCACAGTGTTTAAAAGTGAGTTGAAATGAACACTAAAGCCAATAATCAATCTTCAAATGAAAATGTGTTCACTGAGTGTGTGTGTGTGTGTGTGTGTGTGTGTGTATGTGTATATATATATATATATATATATATATATATATATAAAATTACATATATTCTATATATATGAAAAAAGAAACAGCATTATTCCTTTAACAATTTCAGAGGAAAAAAAAGAACTTTCTTGAATGTAATATTTAAGTGCAACAAAAGAAATAGAACTTGCAGGCAATGAAAACAGGATATGCACAGGCATGAAAGAGTAAAGCTGCTACAATCCTCATGGCTTGACAGAAATTTGACCTTTATTTCCAGTGCAGGTAAATACCTGGTGAAGTTGAAATAATAATTTCCTTTTTTAACAGTGCCTTGCTGTGAGACTGTAATTTATTATGAAGGTAACTTGAGTTTGGCAAAGATTTTATGTTTTGAAACTGTGGCTTGGAAATGTGTCTCTACTACATTCAAAAGCAATGCTCTTTGAGGTGAGAAAATACTCTACCCATTTACTAAAATTTGTTGGTTGACATTGATGAAGTAGCTAGGCTGATGTCTAACTTATGAGTCAGGTGTAGTTATGGGTCACTGGGAGGCGTGATACCAGTTCCCACCCATCCTTTTTTTTTTTTTTTAAAGAGTTTGTTTGTTTGTTGTTGTCATTGTTTTGAGACAGGGTCTTGCTTTGTAGTTCAGGCTGGCCCTGAGCTCAGCCTCAAACTCACATCACATCAATCCTCCTGCCTCTGCCTTCCAAGTGCTGGGATTACAGACATGAGCCACCATGCCCGGCATTGTGGTATGTGGTACTGATTGCTGCTGGGCATGAGTCTCCACACCAAGATTGTATGTGGTTGTTGGGGAATCAAACCTGGGCCCTTCTGCTTGCAAGACAGGTGCCAGAACCACTGAGCTAACTCCCTGGCCCCCCACCCATCCATTTTGGGTTGTGCCAACAGCAAGGTAAGGAAGAAGACAGCATAGTGGGCAGTAGCTGCTAGTGCTGCATCCTATACTTCCACACCCATCCTAACTATTTCCCAAATTGGAAATGGCATGAGGTTCATGGAAAGGAACTTGGGTATCTTCATTGTGCTCTTGGTGAAATGGAGATTTTAAAACAAAACATCTAGTTCTTAAGGTTAAGAAGGTAGAAAACAGTATAACATGATTCTGTAGCAAAGCTAGCAATCAAATAATATTTCAAGCACATAGTGAATAAATAATATCCCCATACATATTATATCAGCCCTCCCAGAAAGCACTTAGAACATGATGGGTACTACATAAACCCTTACTGAATGATCATGTATATAGGTGCTAGTATAAAAGGATTATGAAGGCAAAAACTGATCAAGGTGAAATGCTTGCTTAATAAGAAGTATCTCAGTTGTGGTTTAAATCCATTAGAGAAACAGGGAGGCAGTACCGAAATCAAATATTTCATTCAGCTTCATCGGTTATACTGAGATATGTCCTGCAGATGAATCAGGGTTTGCTGAACTCTTCTGGGTGAGGACAGTTTATCACAACTCTCCTCCATCAGGGAAATGAGTGCCAGCAGCACAATTTAGAGGTACTCTAGTATGCTGAATGCACATTCTCCCAAGGTATCCGAGATAGCATGAGACATGCCATAAAAGCATGATTTCTTGGTTGCCTAAAGTAATGGGATAATTCCCAACAGCACCATGAAAAAATTCTCTCAACTTTCTTGTTTTCCTGGGTCTCTGCTGCCTTACTGTGATGTCAGAGTTGCTGTGGCCAAACATAATTAGAGCTGTACAAATCAGATAAACCACCCAACGCCATATTATACTTGATTCGAAAATGATGAACAGATTTTCCTCTTGTTTTATACATTCAGCAGGATGTATTTGGAGAAGTGGCTAGTAGAGACTGAATGTTAAAATGGACATCATCTAGATCATTACCTTTGTAGGTAACAGACTGAACATTGACAGGATGTCAAGGTACAAGGTGTACCTTGTACTCAGTGGAAGAAAAGCAGTGAGAGAGAGGGGGATGTTAGGTGTACAAGAACCAAGAGTTCCTTACAGTTTTGTTGGTATTGAATTCTTCCATTTATTTCTTTAGGTAGAAGAATGTATATAGGTGCAGTACCACATGTGCTAAATCCCCAGACCACTAGGTAGAAGAATGTAGAGATTGAAATTTGCACAAAAGCCAAGAATGGGATAGTTCTAAATTTTTAAAAATTGGGTCTGTCCATGTAACCTGAGAAGTGCTTCCTTCATCCTGACATTCCAGCTGTTTTCCCTGCTGAGTGTATTTTCTGTCTTTCTGTTGTTGTTTTCTCTCCATTTATTCAAACCCTCTTCAGTTACTCGAATAATATTGACTTCTTATTGCACATGATAAGTCCATGAAACTCTAATTATTCTATTGTTTGTGGATTATTTATTTAAGGAGCTAATAAATTTCTTGATTTTACTGTACAACATTTAATTGATTTATGTGTTTTGCAATCAGCTTTTATAAATTAGAAATATGATTTCATATATTTTGTAGTATATAATAGTTACATTAATTTCTAGGCTTTATGCTAGATAATGAGTTTTTAGAACAGTTTGTCCTATCTGTTTAATTCTTTTTAACACCTCACAACATTTTTACATATATAGTCTCATTTGATTCATAAAGTGATCTTAGGAAACATGCAGATCAGATATTCTATTTCCTCAGGGGAAAAACACACAGAACAACTAATAGTAATTGAATGAATTGACAAATGTTCCAAAATTCATATATGATAGAGCTGGGGTTAATTGCTAGGTCTTCTGACATATAATATTCAGGAGGAAATACATCTAGACCCAATTTGTAGAGTGACTTATTGATCTACTGTTAGAATATTACCATTAAACATGACTTCTAGACATTTAAAAGACATTTTTTGATGATGAAAAATGGATGAGAAAGTCTTGTGTAGCTTTGACAAGAAAGTATTTCTAAGAGTCCTCACTCAATTCACTCAACTGGGAGACACTAAAATGCTAATGTGAACATAGCCCCAATTTGTCTTATTACTATTTTTCCCAAGACATTAAAGCAGGCATTACATGCAATTGCTAGGTCAAAACAGCACCAGATGTGTGTAATGTAAACAGAAAACTGTAGCTATCGAGTGTCCTGAACTGCACTTAAGGAGACTTGACTTATTAAGTCCACATTACCAAGGCGGATTAGACATCCACAGTACACAGTACAGCTTTTTAAAGGAGGAGGCAAATGCAAAACAGAAGTTTGGGATTTTTCTTACGTTTATATAAGGATTAGCTGGAAAATAATATTTAAAATAGGAATCTATATTAATTTTAATTGATTGTTAAAAATATGTTTAATATTTGGAGGTTATTTGAACTCTAAGTACATTATATAGTTTTTCTATGCCAATGTAATAATTGTCCATAGTGCTCACCAAAAAAGGGATTAATTTTTCACTTCAAACCTTTTTCTGACATTGAAAATTATTCTGAGTACAAGATGCCTGTGTTGAATTATGCCATATTTTTAGGCTGAGAAACACAAAAGCTTTAATCTCCCTCTTGGCAAGAGCTATCAATAAGGAACAGAATTTTGTAATGTAGATTTCATGGTTTCCATTTCCCATAGTATTATTCAAATGGAAGGAGTAATTAGCAATTAGATTAGCAGCAAAGAGACAAGAAACAGCAGTTGGGACCCAGAGAAATATCAAACAATGCACTCAAATCTCTAAATAATTTAGTAAGAATTACTGAATCATATAATGTATATCTAGAAAAGTCACTGAAGATCAGTAAACTCAAACTTCTCATTTTTAAATGTGACAGAGATTAAAAATCACCTTCATGAATGTTGAATGTTGAATACTGAATGTTGAATACTGAATCTCTGCTACAAACTGAGACTCATTTCTAAATCAAAAATTCCCTCAAAATGGTTACTCTGAAAAACAACTGGAAATCAATCTACATTTGCAAATCGTATATACATTATCCTGTTTAGATATTCACAGATGTCATAGGAATTTTATTAAAACTCTCATGCTTCTTATAATTCTCTTGTGTAGCATTACTCATATCTTCAAGTTTCTATTTATTTACATAATCTATATTGTGAATTCCTCCTCTTCGCTCACCATTGGACCCACAGCATGTAAGACATTGGTACATTGACACATACTGAAATGCAGTGTTATAATTAAACATATAAAACATTCTTCAGAAGCTGTATAATAAAGACAGTCATTTTTAATTTTGTTAGCCTCCAAATTTATTACAGCTATCTGAGTAGTACCTCCACTTATTTTTAAACTTAACATCTGTCAATATGCTGCTTTTGTTTCAACTCCTTGAGTTAGATGGAAAATACAGGGATTTAAGGGATTTAAATGATTTTTTTTCTCTATCTCTACTTCAATTTTTATGTACCCTTATTACACAAAAACAAAGCAAGTTAGGCATAGCCTTCAACTTGTTTTAAGTCTAGGGAAGTCATTAACATGCAAAAGTTAGGATTAGAATTTTCCTATCTATTAGATATAGTCAAACAGCTGAAAACTACTAAATCTTATATTGTAGAATATTGCCTGGTGTTATTTTGACAATACCTTGGAATGTACAGTTTATAAGCCATACTTAACTAGCCTTTTGTTACCCAGAAAGCATGTTTCACACTGGTGTTTTATTAAGGACTGCAAATTCAGAGAATGGGCCTGAGATTCATGGGTGGTGAAGAAGAAA
Source organism: Petromus typicus (assembly GCA_004026965.1). Taxonomy (NCBI): domain Eukaryota; kingdom Metazoa; phylum Chordata; class Mammalia; order Rodentia; family Petromuridae; genus Petromus; species Petromus typicus. Next base: position 60,088 of record PVIR01006222.1, on the reverse strand, counting down.
GGAGAAAGAACAATAGGAAGCTATTTAAACACACTGGCCAGATCACTGGAGCAAGGAGCCTGGCACCCAAAAAGCCATATAAACTATATTTCATGACCTTTCATTGGGGTCAGAGGAAGGAGGATGGATCATTTTTCACTAGCTTCCATCTCCTACCTACAAAAGGCTTGTCCAACTTTTGAGTTGTATGTGCTTGGGTACTAAGCATGGTTATGTAGGGCTCCTCTATCTGTGACAGAAGGGAGACCCTGCACACAGTGAAGCGAGAGGGGATTTAATGGAATACCTGAGAAATGTCCAGCGTGTCCTACTCACATGAGAGTGGCTGGAGCCCACTGTCTGTCTGGCTTGTAAGAGTATCTGACGTAGCCACCAGAAATGTAAAATCTCTCTTCTGGTACAGATCAAAATGTAAAATCCCTGGAGAAACTTGCTAAATGATGTCAGCAACAGACACTTGTGACTCCCTGCTGTCCTTGAGTCAGTACTATCATGTGCCTCTGAGCTGGGCAGAAGCTGACAACATAGTGTGAGAAAGATCACGATGTTATAGAAAAGTAAAGACTGAAAGAGGAAAGCTCATGGAGAAAAGAGGAAGATGTGATGTTTAAGGGGAGACATTGACACCACAGGGAGGGATAGGAGTCAGGTCCACTACTGTGCGCATCACAGCCTTCATCTTTCTAAAAATGTTAAGGCAGTTGAAGTGTCTCTGGTATCAAATCATGACAATTTTATTCAACAGCTGAGTATACAGTGTCTAATTAGCTGTGTGTTCTTGGACTAGACTTTTGGTCTTAATTGCTTGTTTTCTTCTCTGGAAACTCATGGATTTGGATTGTCTTGGAGAATTTATGAGGTCCTGATCACCATAAAATAAGGTAGGTAGAGCTAATGTTAATTGAGAGCTTCTACTCAAGTCCAAGACTCACTTGTAGTTCAGTCACTCCATGACACTTACAGAGCACACAGCACGTGGAGAACAACCATCCTGAGTCCCTCTGATAATTGAACCAGGGCCAGAAGCAACAACTGTCAAAGTAGTGGCAGAACCTGACTCGGCCTCAGTCTAAAGAGCTCACCCCAAGGACTGGAACAGCTTGTTATCCGTGGACTTTTATTTCAGTTTTTGTTTTGCTCTAGAAACCCGTGGGGAAAGGCCTTAGCTGTTTAGGCTCCTTAAGGCTTACTTCTACAGTTCTTCTTGGAACAAAGATATTTGCCTTTCTTACCCTCCACATTGTTGTGTGAAAGAAGAAAAGTCAAAACAGAAAATAAGTGACAATTAAGAAAAGCATAATCAGGTAGACAGTCCCTTAGGTTTCCGATTTTGTCTTTCTTTTTAGAGACATATGACATAGATAAGGCTGGGAATGTCTAATGCATGTGTTTCAGTAACACATTCTGCATCCATTCCTCACAGTGCAAAGGAATGTACAGTAACTAGGCCGCCATGTTTGTTAGAATGAACTATGCCAGTAAGAATGAGTGTATATTTATCTCTACTCTAAGACATATGACCAAAAACTTAAATACTACCAAAATGAATGTATAACAATGTTATACACCAAGTTAGCAACTTGGTGTATAATTTATGTTAGAACCGAGTGTGGTGGGACATGACTGTAACTTCAGTACTCGAGGAGCTGAAAATTGCAATTTGAGCTCAGCAGAGACAATTTAGTGACTTAGGCAGAACTAGTCTAAAAGTTAAGAAACAGAAAGTGAGGCAGAAATATAGGCACCCATCCCCTGTACCACACACAAGCAAGAAAGAGTGAAAAAATTCAAAGTATGTAATTTGCCTAGAAAAAAGAGGTAATTGGATAAAAAGGTCAGGATTAGTCCTGGTTCCAGCTCTACACAGAATCCTCTATTTAGTGTTGTAGAGATTCTGTTTCAGTCTGCCCTAGTTGCTCCATCTACCTAAAGATGCTACATAAAAAAGATAATGCTTTCGTGATGTTAGACACTTTAAAGTCTAGTTAATCACACATATTATAACGATGAAGGCTGGCTTTACGTATTAGTATAAAAGAATCATTGATTTCTTATGGGGGAGTATTGACAACTCCACAATTTTGCTAGAAATCTCTCCTTGTCATTAACACGTTTGCCAAGCAGCTGACTAGAGGTCAAATCCGTGACAGAAGAACAGCCTTTCTCTTGTGTGGGAAGTGGCAGCCTCAGCTACATTCACTTAGTTCTCTCAAAAAAGAGATTAGCTATAGTCAAGCAGGAAACCCCTTAGAGGATACCCTTATTCTTTACTGTTACAGAATGAAAATGTCTTTCAGGGGGTTCTCCCCACCCCTTAATCAAGAAAACTCTAGGTTGATCTTTTTTTTTTTTTTTTTGAGACAGGGTCTCGCTTTGTGATTCAGGCTGGCCCTGGGCTCAGCCTAAAACTCACATCACACCAACCCTCCTGCCTCTGCCTCCCCAGTGCTGGGATTACAGGCGTGAGCCACCATGCCCGGCACTGTGGTATGTGGTGCTGATTGCTGCTGGGTGTGAGTCTCCATGCCCAGTATTATATGTGGTTACTGGGGAATAGAAGCCTGGCCCTTGCGCTTGCAAGACAGGCGCCAGAACCACTGTGCTAACTCCCCAGCCCTCTTGGTTGATTTTTATGACCCTGTTCTGACTGCCAAAAGAGTGTCTTCCGGATAGTCACTCTTAGTGTTTATTTGGCACCGTACTGTAGCATTTATGCTGCGAGTTTTTCCAAGTGTGGAAAAAGTACATCATCGAACACTGTAGACCAGTGCCTGGGAAGCAGTTGAGACTCCAGAGAAGCTGCATAAAAACACATTAATTCATTGGTTTTACTGATAGTGAGCTCTAAAATCTCTACCTAATAAAGCTGGGAAATGAATACAATGTACAGACTAAAAATGCTATCTATCCACCCTGTATAAAGCAGTGGTTGTCTGTAATGTTTTTATGGAAGCAATAAAATTTTCTTGGAACTCTTAGTAAAATGTGGATTCCTGGGATATATACAGTACCTGAGATGGTCTGCGTTAGAACCTCCTGGACCTGAATATATGTTTTAATTGAGCCTCTGGTTTTCCTGTGCAAACAAAAGCTAGAAGACAGCTGATTTGAGAGGAGCGAGAGTCTTGGATTCCCTTTCAGTCACTGAAGGGTGACAAATGTGGCTCTACTATCAGTCAGATTTTAGGACATTTCACAGCACAAGATGATAAGCTAGAGCGTGGTAAGAGGGCTCAGGCTGCTGCCTCTGAGAACAGCTTAGCTATGCTACTGTCCTGTGGCTCCTATCCTGTGTGGACAATAAAAAGAGACCCCAGAATTTACAGGCAAAAACCTAGCTACTAATACTATACATGTCTTTTGTTCTTCATACTATGGAATCAGTGGAGACAAGATGAAAGAAAATGACAGAAATAGAACCTAATGCCATCAAAACTGAGGCTCAGGGGACTCACATCACAGTATTCAGATCAAATCTTACCATCGATCAGAATCAGCCCACGGCCTTATTACAGCAGACTGCTGGGTACCACTCCTAAAGGGGAAGACTCAAGAAACTATCTTGCTAACAAACTTCCCGATGATTCTGTGAGTCCACAAGCCAGACACTTAGGACCACTGTTTTATAAGCCTTCATCTCTGTCAGGAGGGCTGAAATTAGTATACAGGGAAAATATGAGAGATATGGATTTCCCACTAATGAGGTGAACCGCACTACAAAACAAAATGGCCATACTATGCATGTTTATATTTTTGTTTTGTTTGTTCTGTTTCAGTTTTGGAATTATACTGTCCAACACTGGAAGTTCTCACCTGGTTAGCTGTCCTAAATTCTCTCTTATGCTCTGGGTTATTTTACTATATTTAATCAGCACAGCCACGCCAGATTCTCCTCAGGGAACACCAGTATGCTTTCTGTTAGCCAATCTAAATTACTCCAACCATGTGTTCCTAATTTATTCATTACATAAATCATGATCTTCAGAATTTTATGTGTAGGAGAGTTGAAATGAAACCAAAACAAAAGACCAAACACCAATTCACACACACCTATAAAACATACAGGCTCCTTTGCCACTTTCCTTCCTGATCAGGGTCCTCAGAGATCACTAGCTCCATCTTTCTAAGATTTCCCCCACCCCCACCCCCAGGTTGTGGAGGGCTGAGTGTCACTTAAACCTCTTTCCCAGAAGAACTGCTAATGCTCCAGTGATCTCCTCCTGTCCTTCCCAATGACCACCGAAGGACACCTGGCCCTGTGTATTTTACATCAAAATGATCAGATCTTGGATGAGGTCTTGGAATGGGAGGATGTGAAAGGTTCTGTATGGGATTTACTTATTTATGATGATCACACTTTGGTAAAAATCCTTATATTAGCTTTCCTTTTGCTAAACCCAAATATCCAACTTGCACATCTTAAGGGAGAATAGTTCATTTGGCTCATGGTTTTGGAAGTTTCTGTCTACCTCCTCCATTACAGATGTATCAGAGCAGAATGGCACTTCAGAGCAAAGCTGCTCTGTTCTTGAAGTCTAGAAAGCAGAGCCTTACAGCATCATAGAGGAAGCAACAGAGACCCAATAGAACCTGCAAGGTCATACCTCCATCACCTGCCCATTCACAACCATCGTGTGTTTTCCTAGCAGTTCAGAGCCAATCAAGTAGACAATCAGACTTAATTTTCAGAATCCTCATTTGTTCTCTGTGGACATACACATACACAAATACACACTCATATGGCTCAGACCAGCATACTGGTATTCCACATCCAAAGTGTGTGCATGCCTTATTTTGTAACTATGTTTTATTCAGAGACCTTGCAAGGATGAGCGGTTGATCAAAGTTTGCATGCTAGAATATATACTAGCCTTGCATTTTAGCATTTATAATAAACTTTTCTTGAAACCCTTGGGACTGGAAAATCCTACACTCTTGATTTTCTAAGACTGGCACAGAAAGAAATAAAATAAAAATTACAATTTGCTTCACTCTGAAGGCTTCATCCTTAACATGATTCCTTCACTTGATTCCATCATTTATTTGTTAAATCTCAGCGATATGCTTTTATCATTGAGAAAAATGCTAAGCTTCTTCATCTATGAGAATTCAAAAATAAATACCTCCCTATACCTCAGCACATATAAGTGTGAGACACCCGTTATATTTAACTTTTAGGAAACCAGAGAGCTACTTATGTATAAATATATCTCATACCATACTTGGGATATACTCATGCTAAAACATTTCCTCATTTACTAGAAATTCAGATTTAACTGGGCACCCTACAATCTGATCCCCTAGTATTAGGTTTCTACAGTGTACATCAGTGACTCTGAGCCCTGGCCATATCTTAAATTCATCTGGATATTTTAAATAGAACTCACAGGCTTCTCCACTAAGAAATTAAATAGGAACACAGTGTGGGAAAGGCCTTTCTTAATTTTTTTCCAAAGCTCCCAGGAACTAAGTGATTCTGCTGAGCAATCAGAGTTCAGACCTCCTGGCCCACTAAATATGTGGTCTTTATGCTTTCTATGATGCAAAACCAGTATAGAACCCAATGCCTGTGTTCGTGTGGGAAAGCAGGTGGGGCTGTTCGACTATTTTGCAGAGAAGAGCTATTAAAGACTCTGTTCCTTAAAACTGGGGTTAAGAGCTCTGTTTCAAACTACAATATATCAACTACAGTTGTGTTTCCTTTAGTCCATCAATTACACTATCTAGGAATGAGCCCATAGTTTTGAATTTTATACAGATCTACAGGAACTGTTAAAGCTGTCCATGTTGTTACATGACAGTTATAACACACAAGGGCACAAGAAGATTATTTTCCACAATCAGTCTTCAGATAGAAGCCTAATTTAAATTAATCTGTTAATTATTCTTTTCTAATTATGGTCATTAGCTGCTGATAATCTTTCAAGTCATAATATAGTTTACACTATATTTCTCTACCTAACCAGCCAGCCTTGATCTTGTATGAAAAAACTGTAGAACTGAGAATTGATGCCATATAAGTCAGTGCCTAGCTTTTTTGTATAAAGAACTCTTCTAACTCTTAATGCTCTTGGTACTCCAAGTATATAACCTGGAATACAACTAAGTTTTCCAAAAAGAAATAAATAATAATATATTGGGAATATTAGGCCTAATCAAAGCAAATGAGACCACAGCCCCTTAAATGAAGCTCTGTTTTATACAAAAACCACAAAAACTTGTATTGATTTCTGAGGGGTTTTTTTGCAGGATATGCAGTTCAGGTAAGTAGATTCTAAAACTTTATATGTAGACTATGATGAGTACATTTTTCGTACATTTTAAATAGATATTGTAAACTCACAAGGTATAATAGCAACTATCTCTTTTATTTCAAGTAAAACTATACTTCTCTTGTATTATAAGAAGTCTATTTTATTTAATTGCTTTAAATCTTCTTAATATGATAGTGTTTATGATTCATATACAGTAGAACAAATGAACATGTAATATTTCTTAATCAGACATGGGAAGAAGGATCGGGGCATTTTCAGACATAAAAACTTCATTTCTCTAAATTATGACACCTGCACTTGAAGCTTGTCTGTAAAGGAGACTGTCTTCTGGGGAAGATAGTTCATGCGAGGGGTAGAAGATCTATCAGAAAAGCTGTTTACAATAAAACATTTTGACAGTTCCAGTAATTAAATGGGATTCCCAGGTGCAAAGCAGTGTCTTAAATGCCCCTCTGGCTATAATAGTACACAGATTTATCCTTCAGGAAAAAAAAGGTTGGCTGTGAAAACAAGCTAATGAAAAGGAAACTAGCAATTTAGTTATTGAGACAGATGTAAATAGAACAAATCAGTATTTTGCCCACATTAGCACTGAAAAGACATAGTGCTTGTTTCTTTTTTAAGTGTTTAGGGGAAAAGATGTGAGTTGAAAGTGGAGATTTCTTGGTAAGCATGAGTACCATTTTTTATGTAAAGAAGTAGAAGTAGCAAGAAACGATGTTTAGATCTTTCCATTCTTTAGGATTTTATTATGCATGATTTTTAAAAAATATCTCTTAAAGTGTTTACTTCTACATAAGCGAATTTAGTACACTGATCACAGATGGCATCTATACTACAGAGGAAGACTGTAAAAGGAAAAGGAGGTAAATATCTACTACCCACAGACCTTTGGATTGATTGGTTAAGATTCTTGTCTTTTACCTAGAGGCTGTCATAGAGCTTATCTAGGGAAGGATTTGTTGCTCGTTGTGTAATAGGTATTCAATAATTGTTTAATGAATGAAGGAACAGATCAAAAAGACATTAAGGATTCAAAGGATTGCAATTTTCTTTGTGTTCTCAATGTGTCTTTGTTGAATTAATGGGGGATTTGCAGAAATAAGCCCTTTATTTAAACATGTCATGTTTAAAAGACATGCTTTTGTGTTTTAAAAATCTATTGTGCGTGACAAGAGTCATCCCCACACCAAATATGTATTAAATGCCTCTAATGTATGCATTTAGAAAACATGTTGTGTATTTTGTATTTCGTGTGCATGCGTACATGTAAAGTAGAAGGAATCTGACCTATTTTATTTTATTTCACAATCAACCTTAGCTATGATTTATGGAGTTTATATAGGAAACCAGGTACCATATTAAAACAGTCTAAAATTATAATCTCATTTAATCTTCCAAATAACATTGTAAAATGGCTTGCATTACAATTCTGTTTTTAAGAAGAGGAGCCTGAGAATCAGAGAATTCAGATTGGTCAGGGTCCATTATGCTAGAGTGGGGAGGAATAAGCAGACGTCCTATGGCAGAGATCAGGCTCTTTACCTCCAAAGACAGCGTTGTAGAGCAGGGTTTTTGGAATGCAGGCAATGTCAAAGACACTGTAGACTACTCTGCACCACAACTCTGACAGGTTCCCAGTAAAAAAGAGCTACAACATCTTAAAAGAGGAAAGAAAAGTTTGAAAGCATGATAAAATTCTGAAACTCCAGTGCCTGATGTTTGTGCGGCACTATAGCTACTGCAGAAAACATTCTGCAGGTGGAGAGAGACAAGATGTTGAAGTAGCAGGTGGTTGACCTGAATCTTAAAATACAAATGTGTGTTTTTCAGTGGACAGTGGCAGTTTCTGCTCACTGGTCAGAGTGAAGTGTATGTGACTGGAAGTCAACTGTGTTGTTTAGATAACATGGGTCTGACATAAATGAGAAATGAGAAAGGAGAGAAAATTGTAAAGGCAATGCAATGATAGGTCCAGACTCCACTAGCCAAGCAAGAGATGACACATGCAAAAGGTGTGTGATATAAAGGCTATCACTATCACAGGTGTAGTGATGATGGATAATATCAAACATAGGGAAAATGGAAAAGATTTTAAAGAAAATCATCATGAGTGACAGTAACAAGAATAACACAAATTATCCAGTAAAGAATCAAAGCAGAGAGAGATATGTCCATTTTTAAAAGTTCAGCTAGAAAATATTTGCTGAGCATGTACTATCTACTCTGTGCTGCTCTAAGTGCTTTACATGAACGGGCTGCTTTAATCCTCTCAAGAACCTTACGAAGAGGACACAGTTATTTTCATTTTGCCTGTGAGGAAAGTGAGGTCTGGAATTGACACAGCTACAAAGACGGAATTAAGGTTTGTTTCAGGGACACACCCTAGATGGTATTTAACAAGGATCAGTCTGTCTTGGGGAACGTAAAATTATTTACTAACACAGTGTAGCGAGCAGAAACCCTCTAAAGTAAAGAGAAATTGCTACTCAAAAGTTTCTTCTGTCTTAGAAGAAAGCTCAAGAGCTTAGAATGCTCATACAGTCCATGTTTATTGTTTTTTTCTTCTACTATCTACTATATTTTTGCTCAACTTCTGTGACTATGGAATTAATATTTTAGCCAAGAGATATGAAATATTCCATAAGAAGACATTTTAACATCAGCACCTGGTTTTTATCTTCTAAAATATGGATTTAAATAAAAGGCAATTGCAGGGATATTTTATTTTAAAAATTATATTTACTGTTTACCGATAAGCTAAAGGAATCCTCTGGCTTATCAAGAATAATCACTTTAAACTACCCTGACCCTGGCCCTGTGGTAAAATTTCTAAACCCTCCTGACAATTGAGCCTCAAATATCTGTCATCACATTCCCTCCAGATCCTTTCAGTGCTTATTTGATTGCCCAGCTGACCCCAAGTTCAACATTTTAAATCGCTTAAGTCTGTTTTCACCTAAGGGCACGGAGAAGGGACAGCTTTAATTTATTCCTCTTCCTGCTACCACATCCCCATCGTGTGCTCTCCGAGCTCCACACAATTATTTTATCTTCTCATTGAAAGTCAAGGAGCCTGCAAAGCCATTTGGCTTCGCGAGAGCAGGTGGGACCAGGTGCTGGAATATGAGACTCCATTACGGGGGAGAAGGTGCAAATCGCTCTCAGGCCCAGGGCCCACGGCCCACCGAGCAGCTAAACTAATCGGACACGCACCCCCCATCTCGGGAGGGCGGGAATTTCTGTTTTCAGAACGAGTGATTTTCTCACTACAGAGTTTTCTAAAGACATCTGTTTGTTTTCTTCTTTTAAAAATGTCTCAGGAAGGGTAAGTTCTATCATTAGCAAAATGTTAAGGAGACAGTTTTCTAAAACTGATCTTTGACTTGTTTAATATTTGACTTAGGCTGCAAACACTGTAAAACACACCATCTAGACTCCAGATTTTTATATCTGGGAATTTTCATGCAGGACAGTGACCTCTAGTCATGTGCCGCAAGAGGTCACATAGTTCCCCACCAGCGTGCTGGTCCACAGAAGGCGTAATGTGAGTCGCTGCACTCGTTGGTCTGAATACTCAGAGCCAGGATGAACACATGTATGATGTGCATGAAACTCCTGCTACACATAGAAGTAAATCCCTGATTTAAGACAAATAAATAAGGATTAAAAAAAATAAATAACTGAGAGCTAGTTTAAATTAAGCCAGTTATTCTGACTCCTACAGTCTCAGTTGTGAGAAATGGCAGAAATCGCTCTTTAATATACAAATAATATATAATATTCAGTAATCAACTTGCTCAGATGGAATGGAAGCTTTTTTCTTTTAATGAAAAAGTTTGAAACCATTAAATATCACTTTGTAGGACAACTCTGAGTTTTTATAAATAGCAAAGATAACACTCATTAATACCCAGATTGCTACTGAGTACCTGAGAAGGTTCCTTCCCCATCAAAGGGAATGAGACACGGGGCGGGGGGGAAGGTGGGGGACGGGTGGAGAACCAGGAGGAGGAGGAGGAAAAGAGAAGGAAGAAGAGAAGGAGGTGGAAGCGGAGTGGGAAGAAAGAAGAGGAAGAAGGGGAGGGAGGAGGAAGGAAGAGGAGACAGAGGATGAAGGAGGGAGGAGGAAGAAGAGAGGGGAAAAGAAAATGTGGGGGGCATATGAGGGAAGGAGAGAGTGATGTTGAAATGTCAAGAGGGAGGACTTCTTCGGAGACAAGTTGTGTACCACTGTATATCTCCCATAAGTGCCGGACATTCAAGTGTCCCTAAGACCGTGAGGCAAGGAGGAGCATAGAGGGGGCTGTTTCCTTGCCTGACCCCAGCTCAGGCCATCAGGTTGCTCCCTAAAGGCACCTATAGGGTTGTCCCTTGAACTGAAGCTCCACAGAGAGGTAGCTGTGCCTGAGAGCAGAGACATCAGTAGGAGGAAAAGACAAGCGCTGTCTGACGCATGTAACTGGGAGTTTCCAACAGCGTACATTCCAGAGATCCCCATAGATACCTGTGACACAAAACTGAAATTGCAGCAATTATATTTCAGCTGCAGAAACCAAATACATGATAATTGTCCATTTTCCACTTATTTTTTTTAAATTCATCATTTAAAAAAAATTCACCATTATTTTTAAGACTTTTTAAAAAGGACTCAGCTATCTATAGCTTTTCTGACTTTCCCTTACATTTTCTAGGCTCTTACTGGATAAACTAAGAAATACCATCTCTCTACACATTTACTCCATGCATTTTACAAATAAATTAATTTTGTTCTCTACATCTCCCAGAAAATAAAGCAGAGACATAGGAAGCAACTTAATCTGCGATTTCCACTCATCAGACAAGAACTAAGTAATGCTGAAACTGTCCTGGAACAGTCTAACAGACTTGCAGGACCAAGGGTGTGATGAAGAATTCTGAAACTGATAACCCTGAAGCCCCTGCCCCAAATCATCTGCTTTCACCTACCCCACAGCTGAAGGCACTGCCTCTGACCTTCCAGGTCCTTGGCCAGAGTCTAAGGCTACTTTTCCTAGGCACGATCCATATTCTTACCACAATGACTTATTAGTGAGCTGGGCTCCAGGGAGGGGACTGGACACTATATGCAAGCAGTCACTGAGGCTACAAAATTGTTGCTTGTCTCTTACTTGGTGAGTGGCTGAAACCTTTAAGGAGTTTCAGGACAAATTATCCATTCAGAATTTATAGCATTTTCACAAGCAAAGACTGCTTCCACACAATCCTATGGCGATGCTTTAGATTATTGGAGGTTGAGGGCTGGGGATTTAGCTCAGTGGTCCCGGCGCCTGTCTTGCAAGCAAGCGCAAGGGTCTGGTTCGATTCCCGGTAACCACATAACAATACTGGGTGTGGAGACTCACCCCAGCAGCAACCAGTACCACAAAGTGCACGATACCTGCTACATGTAGTGCATGCTACATTTTGAACCACATACCACAGTGCTGGGTGTGATGGCTCATGCCTGTAATCCCAGCACTCGGGAGGCAGAGGCAGGAGGATTGCTGTGATGTGAGTTTGAGGCTGAGCTCAAGGCCAGCCTGAACTACAAAAGCGAGACCCTGTCTCAAAAAACCTAAAATTAAAAAAAAATAGATTATGGAAGATTGAGATCATTAAAGATTCTGTGTACTTTGAGCTTTTTGTTTTTGTACCAGAGGTCAAACTCAGGACCTTGCACTTGCCAGGCACGTGTGGCAACACTAAGCTACACCTCCAGCTTGAGCCTTTTTAAATACATCCAATAAAAGTTCTGCTTTCTAAACATTCACATCCAGGGTTACAGGTGAACTCATTTATTTATTTTGGTATGTCCATTAGAAAAAAGACTTTCCAGCTGAAGAAGGATGAAGAGGCCACATTTTCCCTCTCAGCTCAAGGGGACTGAGCTCCAAATGCTGGGATAAAAGGAATTTGCTTTTTCTAGTTGGGATTGAGGTCCCTGCTAAATTAGATGTGATTTGCTTTAACATGTCCATAAGCTGCTGTCAAAGTGCACGATATCTGCTACATGTAGTGCATGCTACATTTTGAAGATCTTTTAACCTTTATTTGTTCTGTCAATTTAATCATTTCTGGGGTGCTCCATGCCAAAATCAGCAGTGTTTTGAGTAGGACATGTCCTGGAGCCATCAAGAAGCAAAAGAATGTTTGTTCTGTAGGGATGGAATGTTGCTTAGGACTGAAGCTGAAGGAAACTTTATCCATGATTCTAACAGGGAAGTCAACATTGTTGATTAAGAGTTCGTCCTGCTGCCTTGAGTTAGCTGAGACTGATTTTCTTAAAAATCCACTCTGCCATACTTTAACATTTACCATACCCTTTCTAGGACCATTTTCTCCTTTTCTTTCCCCTGTGACATTAATATGAAAGAGAATGAAAGGAAAGAGAAAGCTTTCGAATCTTATTAAAGACCTCTTATTATCGAAGGATATTTTGTCTTATTTTTTAATTCAAATCTTTATTGGTACATTATATATACACATCGTCACTGCATTCAACATTGAGAATTTGTACCAGTATATGACACAACTTATTCCTCATTTTTTCTCATTCTCCTACCCACCCTACAACCCCTAGTCCCTATATACATAAGCTTTGTTTCCTTTTTTTTTAGGTTTTTTTGAGACAGGGTCTCGCTTTGTGGTTCAGGCTGGCCCTGAGCTCAGCCTCCAACTCACATCACAATCCTCCTGCCTCTGCCTCCCGAGTGCTGGGATTACAGGTGTGAGCCACCACGCCCAGCACTGTGGTATGTGGTACTGGTTGCTGCTGGGTGTGGGTCTCCATGCCCAGTATGGTATGTGGTTACCGGGGAATCGAACCCGGGCCCTTGAGCTTGCAAGACAGGCGCCGGAACCACTGAGCTAACTCCCCGGCCCCCTGTTTCCTTTTTTATTACCATCACATTATTTTCCCCTCATTACATAACCCTAAACCCTATTTCTTTTTAAATATCTTTTATTTTATATTATCTACTATAAATATGCTAGAACTCATTTACATCTTCATTTTCTCATACCAGATAAAAGATATGATACTTACACATCTATGACCTATTTATTTCACTTATGAGGATATCCTGAAGATACATCCATTTGAGTATAAATGACCCAATCTTATCATTTTTTAGTGCAAAGTAACACTCTATTCTATAAACGAACCATGACTTCTTCATCTAGTCTCTAGTTGATGGGCATTAGGGTTGTTTACAAGATTTAGCAATCATAAACTGAGCTGTTATAAACATGAATGCATATATGTCACTGTAATATGAATTTTTTAATTCTTTTGTGTATATACCTAGCAGAGGAATGGCTTGCTCAAGTGGAACCTCTAATCCTGGTTTTTTTGAGGAATCTAAACACTGATCTCTACAGGGGTTGTACGAGTCTACACTCCCACCAACAGTGGAGAAGGGTTTCTTTTTCTTGCAGCCTTGCCGAAATTTTTGCTGGCTAATTCTGAGACAGCAGCCATTCTTTGTGGAGTGTGATGAAATCTCAGAGTTGTTTTCATCTATATCTCTTGAATGACCAATAATGTTGAGCATTTCTTCATATGCTTCTTAGCTGTTTTACTTCTTCTTCTGCAAAATGTCTTTTCATTTCAGATGACCATTTTTGAATTGAATCTTTAAATTTGGGTGGGCTTTTTTTTTTAAGCTCCTTATATATTCTAGATAGTAGCCCTTTGAGAAACAGCTGGTAAGGGTTCTTTCCCATATTGTTGGTTGCTTTTTTGTTCTGTTGGTGATTTCTTTTGCTGTGCAGAAGCTTTTTAATAGGATGAGATCCCATTTGTTGATTTCCTCTGCCAGTTCTCATGCTATAGAGGTTTTGTTCAGGAAGTCTTTCCCTAAGCCATTGTCTTTTAGAGTTTTATCTACCCTGTTTTGCGTCAGGTTTAGTGTTTCCGTTTTAATATTTAAGACTCTAATCTACTTTGACTTAAGCTTGGTACATGGTGAAATAGATAGATGTAGCTTTAGTCTTTGGCAGATTAAAGCCCAGTTTTTCCAGCACCATTTGTTAAAGAAGCTTTCTTTCCTCCAGCGAGGGTTTTTGGCGCCTTTATCAAAGAAGAGGTGACTTACTGTATCTGGAGTTGTTTCTGGATCTTGTAATATACTCCAGTGATCCTCAGGTCTGTTACTTTGCCAGTACCATGCAGTTTTTATCACAATGACATTGTAACATAGTTTCAAGTTGGGGATAGTGATACCCCTCACTATGTCCTTGTTGCTTAGAATTGCTTTCACTATTCTAGGTCTTTTGTGGTTCCAGATGAATTTCTGGATTTTTTTCTTTAGATCTGTGAAATACACTGTTGAGATTTCAATTGGGATTGTGTTGAGTCTATATAGTAGTTATGGAAGTACAGCCATTTTGATGATATTGGTTCTTCCTACCCAGGAGCAAGGTATGTCTATTTTCTGATATTTCCTTCTAACTCCTTTTTCAGAGTTCTGTAGTTTTCAGAGTAGAAGTCTTTCACCTGCTTTGTTAGATTGATTCCTAGATATTTCTCTTTTTTTGAATGATATTAGAAAGGGGTTGACTCCCCAATTTCTTTCTCAGTGGGTCTGTTGTTTGTGTATACAAAGGATATTGATTTTTGAGCATTGACCTAGTATCCAGCTATGCTACGAAATTTGGTGATTAAGTCTAGCAGTTTTCTGGTTGAATTTTTAGGATCTGCTACTTTGAGTATCATGTCATCAGCAACTAATGACAGTTTAACTTCTTCCTTTCCTATCTTTATTCCTTTTATTACTTTTGCCCTTTTCCCATCAGTTTCTTGTTTGGTCCCATGGGTTGACTCGGTTAGGTCTCATGGATTTGTAAATTTCCTTATTCTTCTCCAAGATATTCTTTAGAATGTTTTGGAGTGCAGGTTTTGTATTTGTGAAGTTTTTCAGGTGTTCTTTGTCATGCAAGTATCTTATTTCCCCCTCAATTTTGAAGGGTAGTTTTACAAGCTAGATTAATCTGGGTTTGAAGTTGTTTTCTTCCAAGGCTTGAAACACTTCATTCCAAGATGTTATTGCATTGAGTGTTTGGGTTGAAAAGTCCTCTGTGATTCTGGTGGGCTTCCTTTGGTATGTAACTGTTTTCTTTTCTTTGGCTATTTTCAGTATTTTATTCTGCTTTTGATAACTGGATCCTTAATAATTAATTATATGCCTAGGTGTAGATTTTTTTTTTCATCTCATGGCTATGTGGAGTTCTGTATGTTTCATAGATTCGTATGTCCAATTCTTTTCCATTTTCTATTAAGTTTTCTGTCATTATCTCTGTGAACAGTTTTTTTAATAAATGTCTTTTGTATTGTTTCCTGCTTTCTCAGTGACTCCAATCAATCTAATGTTATTCTTCTTTGAATCATCTAGCAGTTGTTGATTTTTCATGATCTCTTGCCATTTTCCATAAATCATGCATTTCCTGCTCACTGGCTGCAATCCTGTCTTCTAGGTCTGAAACTTGGTCTTCTGGTATATTCATTCTATTGCACAAACTTTTGCTTTCTTTCTTACTTACCTGGACCTCTACTTGTAGCTGTTTAAAAGGTTCTATTGCTCTTGCTATCTTGGATTCTATCAACTCCTTGATTTCCTCTTTAGCTTTTCTAATCATATTGTTTACCATGTACAGTATCTGTTTTCATCTCAGAGATTAGTTCTGATTTCCATTTTGGTTACCATCTCAAAGAGTCCTGGTGATTGAGCTTCAGACTCCATTTCCCATCCTCCTATATGACCTTGGCATGAAGATATTTGCAGCTGAGACTTAGAATTTTTCCTCATCTCTGAGCTTTTGTCACTGCTGTTATTTTTGGCTTTATATCTGCCCTGTTGTCTGGCAATGTTTGTTGCAAGTCTCTTTCTTCCTACTATTTAGGACCCTTAAGATATCAGTATAACCTGGGTTGTTCTTCTTGGGTCTGCAATGGATTCTAAACAACCTTAGTTCTGGCACACGATGGAAGGCACTCAAACAGAACAGTCAGATCATCTTGGTTGAAAAGCACTGGGTAGTTGATGCTGGCAGGCCTGAGCCCTTGGCACAAATGCCTAATTTGCATTGCCTGAGGTTTCAGCAGACTCAGCTGCACCCTGTTTACTTAGAGTGTCCCTGGGTGTCCATGGCATGTTTGGGTGTGGAGTCAGGCAGCTATCAACTTTATAATATAGACTTTTTAATTTAAGAAATTATGATATATGCACCGTTGGCTTTAGGTAAAAGCACACACTCTTACATAATTTGTTGTAAATGTGTATTTTAAAAAGATCCACACAGCACTTTTAAAAATTTTTGCCTAAAGTTTTATCACTTGGGGTTTTGTTTTGCTTCCTTAAGTGTTCCGTGGATTGGATTAGTCCACAGAACCTTTCCACAGTATCTGCCTTTCCAGGGAGGAAGTCAGAGTTGTGGTGAGAAAATGTCACTGGTATCTCTAGGCATCCAGGGCACCTCCCTTTGCCTCCCCACCCCTGGGTTCCCTTGAAGATAGTGTCTTTCCCTCAACCCTCTTCGGAATGCAGTTCAAAACCCCATATGGGTACAATATGATTCAATTTACCAGAATCATTTCTGCACAGGGTTCCAGGAGCACCTCTGTTAGTGGTTAGATGAATTTGTACTGTTACATGTGAGCTGCAATAACTCAGTGAGCAAAAGGTGGTTCCAGAATGTGTCATTTTTAAAGTTTGTCAGTTTTTGCATTTGGCACATTGCAAGCTAATGAAAATTGCTGCTGCTTTGGGAGAAATAATCAATGAGTGATGTTTATTACAGTGACACGATGTAAAGAACACATTAAGGCGAGCTATTTCTCACATTTCCATTCTTTTGGAATGCATTGCTTTTTCATGCATCCATTCTTATTTCTACAGAAGCTGGTTTGTACTTGCAAAATAATAAATATTCATCTCATATGGATTTTTAAAGGTGACTTATTTGTAAAAATCAATAACTGTCTTTTGTCAGCTCATGGACTGACATGATTGCCTTCATTTTCAAACATAAAACGATTGCATTAAAATAACATTAAGAGAGAAACATTGGCTGACACAGGAAGAGAAATTCTTAAATGAAAACTGCTCCAGCCAGCTTTAATCAGTTCCGATCATGCTTTTTATTACAGTGCAAATGGGCTCTATTAAAAGGAAAGCCGATTCCAGATGATGATGCAAATAATTATCGCTGCCTTTAGCCTCTAGTTACTGTTATTAACTAATGGTTTCAAAATATGAGATTTATTTTAGAAAGAACATTTTGTTTAACAATGAAATGGGAAATTGGGCTTTGTCTATCTAATGTCATATCTGTAGATAAAAATGAAGCAGAAATTATTCTTTTTCAGATATTCTAGAATACAGAAAAAACCTGACTAAATTACTCCATATGGATAAACTTAAAGATCATTAACTTCAGCCATCCTTAAACTAATTTTGGTACTATGTTATGTGAAGCATCAAAAATTCTATATACTCTATTTATCATGCTCCCTCCATTCTTTGAGATTCTAATATATTAGCACATTGAAGGCCCTGAGAAACTGGACTAAGAATCTATATCTTTTTATCTTCTATATTTCCTTAATAGTCTGAGTATGAAAATGTTTTTTTAAGAATGTGGGTTAATAGTCTATATTATAGTAACTCATAAATTCCACTTTGAGAAATTTTTCATGAATTTATAACATAATGATCTACTTTTTAATAGAGAGAAATGTATAGATCAAGCACCCTAGTCATCCATCCATACAATTGCAATTATGGAACATGAAGTTTAAAGTAAAAACAGTAATTTAAACATAAGTCAAAGCAAACATTTAACTATTGTTGCCAAAAATGTTAATCACTGCAAAGTATCTCTTGAAATATTTGATCTTCACGTCTAAAGTATGATGAAACTCAGACTGGCTTGTGCTCAGTGGTACCTTTTTCAGCATGCACACAGTAGCTCCTTTAACTTACACAGACTTCTTTCATGTTACACATCACATCTTCCTTTATCTCTTGTTGGCAGCTATGGAAGTATGTTACTTAGGTGTCCTTTCAAGAACACATTTGCTCAGCTATCTTCAGTGCTGCAAGTTGATAGCCTGCAGCTGCCCCCACCCCCCTTAGGATCTACCTGGGCTTTCAAGCCAGGCTGTTTCCCTGGGCAATGCCTAGTGCACTGACCCTGCAGGTGCAGTTGGGCTGCCCAGTTCTGCCCAATGCATGCAATCATTGACTCTGGAACTCTCCTTTGTGTTAACAAGATTTTGTTAGCTTTGTATCAAGACCCAAAGGCTTTTCCTACCCAGCCCTGCTTCCTCCTCCTCATTTTATCTTTTAAAACATTAGCTTCTAGGGGCCGGGGAGTTAGCTCAGTGGTTCTGGCGCCTGTCTCGCAAGTGCAAGGATCCGGGTTTGATTCCCCGGTAACCACATAACAATACTGGGTTTGGAAACCCACACCCAGCAGCAACCAGTACCACATACCACAGTGCCGGGCGTGGTGGCTCACGCCTGTAATCCCAGCACTCGGGAGGCAGAGGCAGGAGGATTGTGATGTGAGTTGGAGGCTGAGCTGAGGGCCAACCTGAACTACAAAGTGAGACCCTGTCTCAAAAAACCTAAAAAAAACAAAAAACAAAAAACATTAGCTTCCATAAATCCTTTGCATTCCTAACTCTGCCTCAGCATTTACTTCCAAAAAAACCCTATTAACACTCTCTCATGAGCCTCCAAGAAACTTATAGGCACAGTCATATCTGACATTTCTTATACAGAGGATAAATAAAAATGCTCAATAATCACATAAGATTTTCAGATATTTTGGGTGAAAAAGGAAGCACAAGCAAAATTTACAGATGCTGAGGCAATTGCCACATTGGAATAATTTTTGTTACCTGGATTTTATGTGTAGATGAGAGTGCTGTGTAGAAACTAGTATAGTATTAGGGAATGTGCTCAACCCCTGAGTGTGGTCCATACTAACCTCTGTCCTTATTTTCAAAGCATTTCTTGTCTGGATGACCCTCATGGAACAAATTTAGTCCCAACACATCAGAATATTAGGGCACATCTGAAGAACTGGAAGTGAATTTAGATACTACAATCGAAGAGAGAATTTTGTGAAAAGTATTTTTAAAAAAGCAGTTTTGTACATAACAGATGAAATGAGAGAAGCCTAAAAGCAGAACTGCTCTAAGAAACAATTAGAGCAATCAGGACTTTTTGGATCATCATCATCATCATCAAACAAATACTGACTGATGCTTACAATATGCCAGACATTTTCCACACATTTACACGTTTGATTCTCAAAAGGCCTGTAGTATAGGTACTAAGGACGTAAGAAAAAAGGCTCAGAGAGAGTGTGTCCACATTCTTTTAACAGAAGATAAGAGAGGAGATGAACCTGGTATGATTCCTCCGCCTTTAGTCTTTTGGGGATGTGAATTTGCCTTCTTTGTGTAAGTAAGAATTTTGCTGCAACTATATTGTTTTAAATAAATTGGTCTAAGTCAAAAATTTAGATCTCAAGCAGATACATAAAGAAAAACAAAATATTCTGCTGGATAATGTAAACACAGATGAACAAGAGGCCTGACAATGAAGTCTTAAAATGCAGAAAACTGAAAATCCATGTATGAACTAGATCATGACACTTAAAGAAGGTAACAGATGTGTTTAAAATGCAATAATAAAAGGAGTTCAGAGACTAAGTGGTCTGGATCAGGCTGAGACCTTCCAGGAATCTTCCAGGACAGGTCAACTGTGTCCCAAAGCTAAATATAGCCACAATTTGCAGATGAGCTTTTACCAGGACAGCATCCGGTGTGTGGACTTACCTGCTGTCTGTGGCTGCTCTCATCTTAGAGGGTGAGCTGAGTAGCTGCAGCCAAGACAATTTGGTGCAAAAAGTGTAACATTTTTACTTGTCATTTTCAGCAAGTTTCCTGACACTTGTTCTAAAAGCTCTTATATTTGAAATTGCTCTTACAGATCTAAATATTTTCTCTAAAGGGTCAGAGAGTAAATATTTTAGACTTCAGGAGTACAGATAGTCTTTGCTGTGTAATCTTCCATTTATGGGAATGAAGTTTTCTAGCCTGTGGCCTTATCTCACACTTCCATGTTAAGTACAGGCGAGAAATAGGTGTGTGTCTTAAAGGAGAACTTATATTGCACCAGTGCTTCTAGTTTCACATTACAGCTCTATCCATAGACTAAGCTATTTAAGAAAAAAAAAAAAAAGATTTTACAACTCCAATTCTACTTTTTTGTCATTTTTTTTTTCTTTACTGAGAACTGAACTCAGAACTTTGAGTTTGCAAGGCAGGCATGATGCCACTGAACTAAATCCCCAGCCCTTTAATCACATTTAAAAAATGACTTCTCCCGTGATTGGGTTGGTTTGACTATGAGCTACGTGAATAAATACCTATAAAAATGGAGACTTTCTCAGTACTTTCTATGGGTGCCAACTCAGACTGCTCTATGTTTTGTCTTTGAGACCCTACTTTTGCTTCAGCATTTTGGATGTGAAACCTCAAAGGGAGATGTGCCTGTGTATTTTGAGGGACTCATCAGGGTCTCCTGGCTTTTGACTCCCATCCCATTCTTTGGCCTTCACTGGTCCCAGCCTGCTTTCTTTCCATTACGCTGCTCTCTGAATCACATATGGGCACTTCTTCTATCAAGTGGTCCCAACTCAGCACATAACTGGGGCAACTGAAAGGCTTAGAAGGGCTTACTTATCTCTCAGCATGTGATCACTCTTCCCTGCTTATGAACTGTTATTGTCATGTATATGTTTATTGTTCTATCATCATATTTGGTATTGATTTTTCATCGTGCAATGTTAGAATTTACTAAATGCTAACTATAGGTAGTAACCTTGCAATACATTTAATTATCTCATTGACTTAACAAAGAATTGCTACTAAGTGAGTACAGTTATTATTCCTACCTTACATTTGGGTACACTAATGGCTTAGAGATATAAAGCAACCTAAAATCGCACAGGCAAATGACAGTACTTGCATCCAGACTCAGGTTTTTCTGAATGCAAAGGCAATCTTTTCCTTCCTACTCTCTTGCATTTCTACGAAAGCATGGTAGTGCCCCTTCTCATTCTGTTGCCTTCCCTTCAGGTGTTCGATGCTGTTTTATAACAACTCTCAGATACTAAACACAAAAGATATGAAGAGCTATGAAAGAAAAAAAAAAGACATACAAAAAAGAAAGAATAGATACAGACCAAAAAATCTGAAGAATTCAGACTGATACTAAAAAAATGAGAAACAGATTAAATTAAATGTGATGAGATTAAATAAGTACAAGAACAAGGTGACACACTCAAGACTGACTATTTTTCTCAAAAATATAAAACAAGGATATATACTAAATAACAGTAAAGGACAAATATATAAAAAGGACAGCAAGCCATGTATTGAATCATAATGGATTAATTCAAATTACATACATGCTGCCAATAAGAATACATCTGAGAGGGTTAGAAGAAATACTTCCCTACTCTCAGGTACTGAAAATTTCACAGGAAGAAATTTGGAAGTGAGTTGATAACCCTAACTATATATCACGATGACAGTCAGGAAAGATATAAGGCATTTTGCTTTATAATTACTATCATCACTGTTAGGGTTTGGATCTAAAATGTTGCTGAAAAGTCTCACATTGAGGAGTGGCCTGGTTCATAAGGGGGGATTACGAGGGGCATAACTCTGAGGGGTATGATCTTATCCCTGACTTCTCCCTTGTTTCTCTGAGTCTTTTCTGCCATGCAGTGAACAGTTTTCCTCCACTGAGCCTCCATGCTGCTTCTGCTTTGGAGTCAGCCAACCATAAACCAAACCTGCAGAAATTACGAGCTGATACAAACCACTCTTCCTTCAAATTGCAAATCTCAGATACATATGCCACTTGTGCCAGTGACAAGAAAGTGATTAATACTTTTACCTCATTTAACCATCACAGAAATCCCACATTGTCCTTGAACTTGGAGATAAGTGAACTAAAACTAAGAGAAATGCATGTATGTTGCTGCTAAAATATGATTATCTAAAAGAACTATACTGACATTGCTATGATATAATTTTCTTTGGTGATGCAAATGTATTCTAAAATATTTAGCTGTTAAAATATAACTCAGTAATTTCAGTACCAGTACAGTAGTAAAAGGCATTTTGAAAATAATTCACATATATATAATTCTATATAGAGAGAGAGATTTTAGAAGAAATGTTAAAACAAGACTTTTTAGGTAAATACAAAACTAGATAATGTCTTAAAGGCAGTAACCTTTGAGGTTATCTTTTATACCAGACATCTTATTTGCATCTCTACCAGACAAGGTCTACAAATCAACATGGAACTTGACCCAGTCTGAGACCTTAAATAATAGTAAATAACAAAGTCAAACAAAAGTGTATCCCCAGGTAACTACATAAACCAGGACTGTGCAGCATGGCCATCCATCTTGTTTCCAAAACGAAAGGTTTCCCAGACACTGGACTTTTAAGGTTAAGCCAGGGGAGTCAGGCAACCTGGGGTGTTTTGATCCCATTAACACTGCCCTTGTAAGATGTTGAAAGACTTGCTGAGTTCTCCTGACTTTATTCTGAGACAACTTAATGGTGAAATTGCAACAGCACAATGCTGTTTCTCTTAGTGGTTTCAAACCTTTGAAAAGCTATAATTTAACAAGTTATCTTAATTTCCATTATGAATTCTTTCTTTTTAGTTTTTTTTTTAAGTAGTGCTGCTCAGAATAGCAAAGGTCTCTACAAGACACCCCTGCTGATTTCTACCTCGACACACTTATCACAGTCCTAGTTTGTCAACAGTGAAGAGGATCACAGGTCTTATCCCTCTTTACCCATCTCGTCACATTTTGTGCTTGTGTGTTTATTCATCTACAGTGTGCCACAGTGCAGAGAAAGTTAGTACCTGTTCTGTAATAGCCACCTGTCATTTAGTCACTATTCTGAGTTCAGAGGCAGAAACTGACCAAGCTAAACAATGTTTTTCATGATTTGTTTTCTTTTTCTTTTTACTCTTTTACAGTAAAAGAAAAAAAAAGTCCAAAATAGATTCTCTATTATAACCACAGAAGAATAACTGAGGATATTAAGAATTGTTGCTATTCAGTTTGCTTCTTTTCTTTTTCTGATCTAACACTAACAGGAAGAAAAAATACGGTAGTTTCCCCAGTCTTCTTGGTTTCCCTGTCTGCCGTTCAGTGGCCCACGATCAACTGCCTACTCCACACAATGGAAAACTTCAGAAATAAAGAACTCATACATCTTAAATGTACATTATTGTAATCAGCATGATGAAAGTTCACTTCGTCCTACTCCATCCAGGGTTTTTTCAGTGTATTCACACCGTGTATGTGACTCACCCCTGAGTTACACAGAGGCTTTCCTGATTATCTGATAGACAGTTGTAATGCCAAATAGCCCTTTTTGAGAAAAAGAGAGAGACCACAGGTATATAAATTTTATTACAATATATTATTTTGCTTGCTCTCTTATTATTGTTTTGAGTTCTTGTGCCTAATTTATAAGTTAACATTCATCATATGTATCTGTGAATATATGTACAGGAAAAATAGAGCAAAGTTTTAGTTCACTATTATCTTCTGCTTCAGGCATCTACTGAGACCCTGAGATATATCCTTCAAGGATGAGAGAGGTTATCCCCTAGGGGCCATTGACTGCTGAAGACCAAAAGCAAAAAAAAAAAAAAAAAAAAGCAATCTTTACAAGAACAATAATCCCCAAAATACTAATCATGAGACACCACTGCAATTCACATTGCCACAAATTCATCAGTTTACCCAAAACCAGAGAAACAAAATTTGAAAGGGCCCTAGCTCAAATTTAAGGACCCTCCTTCACTGCATCTGAGCAAGTTTCCCATGTTAATGAACCGAAAGGGACCACGTTCCAAGACATCATTGTCTGACAAGTCTCCTCAAGCAGCTGACAAGCACAACACAGGCCATAAGTGTCTACAGAGAATCTTCCTTCCAGTCTAGTTTTCAAGGGATGAAAAAGTTTTCAAGGGATCCAAAAGTTTTCAGGTAAACATGGAAAAGAAACTTTCCTAGATTGTGTTTTGGCTCACAGCATCCTCCAGGGTGCAACATTAGTGCTTGTTTTCTGTCCCCTTCTGAATATATCTAGGATGAGAGAGCCCATGTTCTAATGCTCTCCCTGAATAACAGCTATAGAATGGAGGGAAACTTCCCAGTGCTCTGTCTGGAATTGAACTGTGATGTGTAGATCTGGGGAAAGTCAGGTTCCGTGACCAGTCTCCTTCCCTCAGGAATAGCCGTGTCAGGACTTTATTTCTTTCATTCCAATTACCAATCTGTCTATAGAAAACCTTACAATTAAAAGACTTTCACCTAATTCATACAGAGGCCAACTGGAAGATCTAGTTTCTAATGCTATATGACTTCTGCTTTTCTCTATTTATTGGGCATTTTGCAGGGAAATTGATAAGGGATAGGCCAAGAGCTGCCAGACAAATGTTATTCTGAGGCTTTTAAATGAGTTCCTTGGTTTTGGTATCTGCTAAAGTTTAAACAGGGTGTGTCTACTTTGAAACTCTTGTTGAAACCTTAGATCCACTGTAGTAGCTGGAGAGGTGGTGGGGCCTTTCAGAGAGGTCAAATCATTGAGAGGAATTGATACTGTCCTCCTGGGAGTGGCTTACTTCTCAAAAGGCTGCACTAGTTATTGCGATGGTAGCTTATTTAAAAAGCAGCACCACACATCACAGTTTGCCTTTCAGCCTTTTGCCATATTTCAGAGGAGCAAGAAGCCCTTGCTAGATACAGCCACCAAATCTTAGACTTCCAGCCTCCAAAAAAAACCTCATAAATAAACCTCATAAATTACTTGGTCTAATGCTCCAACACAGCAACAGGAAACAGACAAAGACTATAGATTCTCATGGGAGTAGGGTCTATAAATAAGTTGTTTTAGTTAACTCATAAAGAAATATCCACTTAAGAAAAATCATGTAATTAGCTATTTGGTCTTCAGGTTTTCATCCAAGATAAAGAGAATGTAGCTTACAGAAAATAGATGGGTCAAATTAATAGAAAACTACAACTTACATTAGTCAGAATACTAACTTCAAATTCATATTTGTCCCTCTTACTTTTCTCTAGCACTTCTACCTCTTCACTGTCCTTTGCATATGATAATAAATGTCCCAATGTCTATCTATAGCTTTGTTTCTTTTTGTGTATCACCCTGTGGACATCCCATCTCAGTTTTACTGTCCTAGCCGGTCTTTTGGTGCCCAACCATTCTCTATAAGCTTCTAGAGAACCTTCTCACATAGTGTATGGTAGCATGTTATAAATTTTCATTTCTTCAATAGTTATACATCCTTAAAAAGGGACTAACTCATTGCTTTGTTTGAGAGTCTTAAAAATACTTCTCAAAACAATGTATTTTTTTCTGAATTTATAGAATAATACATTTCAAGCAAATAAGCTTTCCAGCTAACTTGAAATATTATCCCTTGGGAATTCCAAGTAAGAAAGTGTGTTGAAAATAAGAGATGATGACTGTGGTCAGAGAGGTTACACTTAATTAGATAAGATACCAGTTCATTTGACTTATTCTCCTTTAACCCCAGACTCAAAGCTACTTTTTCTTTAAGATTATTATGTTGAGTTCATAGTTTTACTTTTATAGCAGAGTTGCAGAGACTCATGGGACTCACTAGATAGGAGAACAGATTGCAATTTACAGACTTTTGGTTAAGCAAGATTCATACCACAGGAGAAAAATCAGAAGCACTATGCAGCAGTGGAGGTGAAGATGGCAGGATGGTAAGAGATTCTGGCATGACTTTAAAGACAAAAAGGAAAGAAAATCACTATGTGAAAAGCAGATACATAAGAAGAATGGTATCGGAACCAGCTAAGGAAAGGAAAATTTCACATCATTTTAAAAGTTGCTTAGCTGGACTGGAAAAGGGCATGTAACAGTTCAGCCCAAAGAAACATGACAAATGAAGCACAGTGAGTCTTGAATCTATCTGGTCTCCTGGGATTCCTCCTAGACTATGTGGTTTGATTTTCATTATTTTCTCTTACCTACTAAATTCCAAGTTTTGGGTACAAATTCTAATCCTATCTCCAAATAACAAGTGTTGATGTATTTATTCTAGATGTAGGAAGCAGGACTTGGGGTGAGAATCCTCTCTCCACAATATGTAAGCTTTGTGTCTTTAAATAATTCATTCACTATATTTGACCTTCAGTTTAGTTTTGTCAAACAGACATAATAGTAGTGTCTACCTTTCTTACAGTGTGACAAAACAGCACAAGCAAATTCCTTGAAAATACTGTATAAACCTTTATGCAAATGCAAGGGCTCATTATTTTTTAATATGGCTGCTCATTTTTACCTCAAATACAATGTCTAAAAGTAAATTTAATAGTTTATCACCCAGAATTGTTTTCTTCCCCCTCCTATTGTTAATATTGTCTATTCTTTATTACTGTCTTCCCTTGCTGTCATGAAAGTTTAAGATCATCTTTAAATTCACCCATCTTTAAGCATCCTATAAGTTCTGCCTGAAGAAGTGGATCCCCTTCCACTTCTTCTGTTTTGTTCCTTCAGAAAATTACCTTTCCTCCCTGGATGGGAGCCACTTGGCCATGGATCAGCTTCCCCATCTCCATCACTGCTCTTACTGTTTGACCACTTATGTGGCCTTTCTCCGGAGTTCTCTTACTTGAAATAAAATTTCCTTTGGAAGGCTTTTTCTCTAGCCACAACCGTGCTCTGCTGTAGTCTTTCAGAATATACTTCTAACAATGATCCCCAGAGCCTTCCACATACTTTCATTAACTCAAGGACACCCTGGGTAGTGGGCATTGGTGTCACGGGAAAGAATCGAACTTCAGGTGCCAAGATTATTGCAATAACTACTTTGAAAGTAGGAAGAAGGCAGCATTATATTTCACGGGATCAGTGCTTTCTAAGGGAAATACTTGTACCATGCCTACTTTTCAAACTTTGTTCATGTACAAATTAACCATAATTTCAGTATCTTTTATAAATTGTTTCAAATTAAAGTAATAGACATGATCAAAGACAACATAATAACTTAAGATACCTAGGAATAAAATCCAACCAAATCAATTATTATAGGTTTTAAAAAGAGAAACCATTTGAACTCAGCCCCAAACACACACACACACACACACACACACACACACACACACACACACAGCTACTTTCCTTTTTCTGGGACATAATATAGGACACTCAGAAATTAATGAAGGAGAAGTCTCTTTCAGCTCACAGTTAGTGAAAGTCTCAGGCCTTAGTCAGCTGGCTCCGAGGCAGGGCAGGCTGGCAGAGCAGACTTGGTTATGGCCTGACAAGCAGGAGGCAGAGAGATCAAGGGAGGAAGGAAAGAGTAGCCCCTTCAAAGCCACGCCCCTCATGATCGAACCTCTCTAAACCCGTGGCACCTCCAAATCACATTGCCTATAAAGTCGTCAGTAGACTAATCCACCGATGAGCATCCCATTCTCGAGTCCCAATCACTCCTGAAAGCCTCTCCTACAAGCGCATGCGATTTTGGCAGGACATCTACAGATAAACTGTGACCACACGCTGCATTATAATGTCATGGTTTAGATTTCTAAGTAGTAGTGGAAAGAACCCTCAGCCATATTCTTAAAACATACTGAGTCTTGATTTTTTGGCTATAAACCATTACCAATGTGCACCAAATGGAAAGAGTTGTAATTGATGAAATAGTTAAATAGGTGCATATAGGTTTGATATTATCACAAATATTAATTTTAATTCATCTCATGCAAGATTTCATGTTTTGTGGAACCTCTCTCAGAATTTTTATGGAATTTTATAGATTTTTTTGGTTAAAGCCAATTTTTTTGACATTTAATGTAGGCAAGTCATTATTAAAGACCCTAAATTTATCTGTTCACTTTCTCTTTCTTCTGTCACAAGTTAACTGGATTATGTCACCTGCCTTAGAGACGGCTCCAGAATGATGTATGCGCCAAGATGTTGGCTACCTGTCTAGAGCCAGGGCAAAGGAATGTTTCTAAGAAATCAGCAATATCCCATCTTCAGCTTGTGAAAGAGGTCATAAGTTTCTTCACAGACATGATTATTACCTGTTTATATGATACAATTTGTTTTGTCATAAATCTGGACTCATGCCTACGTGCTCTCTGTCTAAGAGAAGAGACTGTTTTTTGCAGTCTATCGTATTAGGTATTAGATGGTCTGTACTCTCTGACTAACCCAGGTGTAGCAGATGATTATTTAAACTAGTCTTTTAAATAAAGCATGAGATCCAGCAGAAATGCACTACAACTTAATTACACACTTTAATATTACCAATATAGAAGTTTTTAGAATATTTTGGGTTTTCAGAATATTGAGAAATTCTACTTAGAAAAATTTCCAGACAATATTAGTCATACTGTTCCTGAAAGGTTCCTTCTTTTCTTTTACCATCCTTCTATGCCTTCCCTTTCTTCTATTCTGTCTTTCTTTCCTTCCTTTCTAAACACATAAGGAAGGTTATACTGGTTATTAGTTTTATAAGAAGGGAAATTATCCATAACTCACTGTCTGTTTATAGGTGCCACACAGTGTGTACATATGTTAACAGTCATTATTACGTCATCTGGGAGTAGATATAACATAAGACGTCAACATGAGACAGACACTCTTCTCAACTGTTTTTTGAGTGTGGGAGGGGGTAGGGCTGGAGGATGTTGTTTAGAAGAGTAGTGGCTTCTGTGTTTCAAATCATCAGATAAAATGCTTACAGGTATATTACATAATATTTCAAAACAAACAGCCAAGGAAAGTGTTCTGTTAATAGTATTACTGCTTAATGTTAAACCACCATAGTTTCCCTGAATCCCTGGCTAGCACTAGGACTAAGTCAGCACACCTGAGCTATGAGCAGTACATGTAGATAGAATTACACAGAACTGCAGTCCTCTGTTTCTCACTGACTTTAGAGGACAGAAGTAGAAAGCAAGCAGAATGCTCTCCGTCAGGCACTGAAAGTCTTCAGGGTGGGTTTTCTCTCCACTGAGTGAGAGCATAAATTAGTCAGAAGAGTGGCCCAAGGAACTGTTTGGATGCGTGTCTGTACTGTGAACTCCATGCCAGCCAAGTGGTGAAAGCCCCTGCCTAGGTAAGCTGAATGTTGCCTGGAGAAGAAAAAGGAACATATTTTCCTACAGTCTTGTTATTCTTTAACTCCTAGGACAGTGTTGTGAGCATAGTAAGGCCCTATTTAATGTACCTATAAGGACAACTGTGTTAGTTTTTCAAAAGGATTATGAGAGTGTGCATTTCATATTTCTATCTCTCCAAATGCTATTCACTAATGAACTCATCCAGGAAAAGTAGGAATAAAAAACCAATAAACAGAGCAGTCTGTATAGCTGTTGGTGGGACTCTTTGGGAGGTAATTTGGAGGCTTAGGGAAGCAACACTTCATTGTCATTTTGTTGGTGGTAGTATTTTTTGGATAGTCATTTGTAGACTTCTCTTTAGTGCCTTAGCTAAAATCTATTTGTCAAGACTGGTAGTGATTCTCTGGCATATTGCAAATGGTTGTGAACTTTTATAATGTAAATAATTTCATTTTATACAATTGAAAATTCTCAAAGCAGAATAATGGTTTCATAATAGAGACATTTTATGCTCTAAGACTCTCAAATATTCTTCATATATTTGTACTAAGTTTAGCAGAAAAGAATTTGAGGAGTCAGAGAGAGAAAGAGAGGAGAAGAGGAGAGGGTAGGGAAAGAGGGGAGGAGACAGGGGGAGGGGAGGAGGGGAGGGAGGAAGAAGAGGAGGGAGGCGCAGGTGGCTGAAATTCCAAGAAGCCACTCGAGATTGTCAAGTCACTGCAGTGCACTTGGTCTCACCACAGTCTACATAACCTCTAAGGAAGATGCAGGAATAAGAAAAGGAGTCTGGGAATCAAAAGATCTGGTCCTAGTTTCAGCAACTGAAAGAAGTCATAGAACTTCTCTAAGCATCATCCTATCATCCTCTGTTTTTAAAACTTTTTGTTAAAACAGATAAACATTCCTAGTCAGAACCTAACTATCTTTCAGAGAGTACTTTTTTTTTCCCAAAAAAACTAAAGTTACTAGTTAAGCTACCCCTTGTGCAAGACTTGGAACAAGAAAGTTCTGTTGAGAGAGAGCTCTCTTTAATTCATTGTCATATTCATCTATGACACATTTCATCTATGACACATTTCAGAAACCTCCAAGGCAGGGAAATACAGTGAGCTGTGAGATGAACAGGTTATTTAGTCTCACTTCCTGGAGAATACCGTGAGCCAGGACTGGTACATGTTATAGAATTTGTTGATTCATGTGAATGTCAAAGCTCTTTATTGGATTTTTAAAATGAAACTTTTTATTTCCAACTGCCAAGCAGAAGCATTTGTGCCCTAGACAAGTAAGAGTATTAAATAGCTTTTTTACCAGCAGATTACAGGCTGTGTCACACGGCGAAGAAGCTTGACTACTGATATTTGTGTACATAGCTATGATCACCTCATTCTGAGAATGAATGACACAACACACCTTATCAAATAAAATGTTATATGATCTCTCTTCCATAGTTTGCTGAGTTGCATTAAAAATGTGGATGTTTTCTGGCTTGTTTCTTTTCTATGAAAATTAGAAATAATATTTTTTGCAGAAACAGATGTGAAAAGGTCAGTCATTTTTAACCATTCATACAGAAGGACATCTCAAATTGTCAAGTGGAAAGTACTGTAATTCTTCTCTGATTCATAAAAATAATATTAACTGAGCTGTAAAAGGTATGTTATTTCTGATAATTCTTTCCCCCCAAAAAGCAAGATACAAGTTACAGAGATAGTATAATATCCACTTGGTCTTCAAGCTTATAAATCATGGTTTTTAAATGTTTTCTAGCTTTACTATAAGTAGCATTTTAGCTAGATGCAATAATTTTTTTTCAGTTTTCAGTGGGCTTGTCTGGTGTGATACCATTCTTTTTTTTTAAAGATTTCATTGTCCCTAAAAAGATGTTCACACTTTGTCAGAAAATGTGGGTATTAAAAGTTGGTGGCTTTTTAACATATACAATATTAGCATTACTCTTTGCTCACTGAACTCCCATAGCTCTCCTTGTGACAGGTCATCAAGAAGTTTGCTTCTACAAAGACTGATTAGCTCCTCCAAGAGACGGCAGTGCAATTCTCAATGGCATGTGAGGAGCTACTGTGCCCTCAGCGCTCCTGTGGGCAGCCACGTGCTGTCAAAGCTGTTTGTTTGCTCTGCTGTAAGACAGCATTAGCAGGTGTAATGGGAACATATCACTCATTAGCGGAAGTACTTATGGAAGTGCTTTCAGAGAATCATTCAATCCACAGTTGCCATGATGAAGCATGTAGCAGGGACTGCTTCTAAAACCTCATGGGTAAAAACGTCACCAACGTGGCAGCTACAATGTGTTAATATGTGTATGACCAGAGTTTAGAAAACATCTGCTATCATCCTAAGCATATTTCAGTGCAAATTTTAATTTCATTAAAATAGAAATAATCATTATATATTGAAAGGAATAGGTTATACTGTTTTAACTCTAGAAGTCTGCCATATCTCATATTTTATGCTGCCCAACAAGGAATATTTTTAAGTCCAAAATTGTCTCCTTCCACCTGACAAAGTTTTTTTTAAAATGCTGTAATACTTTTTTCTAGGCAATACTTATAATCCTACTTTTCAGCACATGGATGTAACACGTTCAAAAGTGAAAATGAGTCAGTTTTACTCTGTAGGATGCTGGTAAGTTTTCTCTCAGGAGGAGAGGCCACAGAAGATGAGTTGGTTTAATAGATGCACACATGGAAGTGCCAGGTTTGCCACAAACAATAGCTTTCATTCCTTCAGTGCAGCATCGCATGCTTTTATTAAACACCTCACTGAACTCTTCGCTATTAAACGTCACCCTATCCAAAAATACCCCAGAAGCAGGCTGTACAACATAAGGCCTAGGCCATGGATGCTGGAAAATCTTTGTCAAAAGCTGTCTAAAGTTATGGGAGAAAGCTGTGAAAGGACAAGGAGTGAGGGCTAAACACATTCAGCTAAAAGCTCAGGAACACCACAGGGACATGACTTCTGGGTACTTCTTAATACTTGCATTACTTTGGGCTACTTAGTGCAGCGATAATTTACTAAATAGGAGCAATTTACCAAAGAGATTCTAGAAACGTAAAAGAATTATTGCACCTCTGCAAAAAGTACATAGCATTCTCTCTGAAGAGATGAGACCCAGCATTTCCAATAAAGTTGATTTACTACTTAATGCGCATCTGAAACAGCGTGGTGTTGGTTCATGGAGCAGTTTGGAGCAATTTGATTTACACTAATCAAATGAAATGGTGCATTTTCCTGACACATAAATGAAGTATACATTTTAAAAAATTACTTAAGAAAATAGCTATTTGAAATGTTAAGTCATCTTGATGGAAGCCAGTGGACGTTTCACACTTACATTAAATTGATGACATTTAGGAGTCCCTGAAGATACATTTTTATAATCATCCATCTTCTAAGTTCACTGTAAGAAATGAAAAGTTCATCCTTCTGATTTTATTTAACTTTACATCAA
The DNA here is from genome assembly GCA_004026965.1 of Petromus typicus. Lineage (NCBI taxonomy): Eukaryota > Metazoa > Chordata > Mammalia > Rodentia > Petromuridae > Petromus > Petromus typicus. The sequence goes on along the minus strand of PVIR01006222.1, from coordinate 27,067 downwards.
AAATATCTTAAATATATATAAGAGACATCAAGAGTAGAATGATAGGCTGAGTATGGTGGCTCGGGCCTGTAATTCCAGCACTGGGAAGGCAGAGGCAGGAGGATTACTACAACTTTGTGGTTATCCAGGGCTACATAGCGAGTTCAGGGCCAGCCTTAACCACAAAGTAAAAATCTGTCTCAACGACAACAAAAAATGAGTAGAATCAAAAAAGTTCAGCCAAACAGAAGTTCTTTAAGAGAAAAAAGTACTGTATGGGAGGTGATGCCATTTGATGTTTTTTTGTTTTAAAGGTGGCATAGGTGATGGTATAAGGGAAAAATTCTATAAGCTTTACGTTCCTCGTGGGTCCTGAACATCAGTTTTATACCAAGTATTAGTGCTTGTACTAGAAATACAAAACTGGAGGCAGCATCACCCTTTGGGAAACAGACTGTATTTCATTAATGGAGATGAGGAGGTGTCACAGAATCACCTTGGAGGACAAGTGAGTCAGACCGTAAAGCGCTAGAAGAACAAATATTAACTTGTTTTTCAAATTAAGATTAGTTTGTATGTATTTGGGACAAAGGTTCCAGAACAAGCACCACAGGTCATGTCCCCTGTGGGAAGGACCGAGAGTGTCGAAAGTGGACTGGGGGGAGGTGAGAAGACAAATACGCAGGAGGTGGGGCTAGGTGAGATGCTACCCCATGAAAGCTCACGGCCCTCCTGGAAAGCCAGGACGTACTGAAGGCGTGGAGCACTGTGAAGACTTTGTAAAAAGCAATGATGTGAACATGTTTATCTTAGAAAGATGAAAGAAGAATAGAAGTGGATTTTTAAAATGGAGGTGGGATGACAAGTTAAAAGGCCATTACAGAATAGGTGACCGGTGAGACTAAATTAGCCACAGTGGAAGACACAAGAGCTTTGGCAGACACTGAGTAAGTAGCAATCATACTCTACCATGTTGATGTCCACATGGGTAATAAATGGGAGGGAGAACTTCAGGACAAAAGCCAGTTTCCAGTTTGTTTCTTAAAGGTAATTAGGAGGATAATGGCAATGCTAACTGAAATATAAAACGAGGAAGAAGATTGATAAGTTTGGGGAATGATAATAATTATATTGTTTATTATTGATCTGGATCTTAGCAGAGAAATTTCTGCAGAAATATAGATTTTTTTCAAGCCACTGAAATGAAATTATTGAGTTTATGGATGTGGAATATACCTAAAAAACATATAAAGAGAAGTGAAAGGGCTCAAGGAAAGAATTTTTTTTTTTTTTTTTTTTGAAACAGGGTCTCGCTTTGTAGTTCAGGCTGGCCCTGAGCTTAGCTTCAAACTCACATCACAGCAATCCTCCTGCCTCTGCCTCCCGAGTGCTGGGATTACAGGCGTGAGCCACCACGCCCGGCACTGTGGTATGTGGTACTAGTTGCTGATGGGCGTGAGTCTCCATGCCCAGTATTGTATGTGGTTACTGGTAGATTGAACCTGTTTCTACATCTTGATGGGTTACTGATGATGTCTGAAATGTGAGACAGAAGGAGATGAGCTGACCTGGTGGGACTTGCTTCAGGAAGTCATTTCAGTTTATCCAAGGCTATGATAGAAAATCCAGTAGGACCAATAATCGACAGACCTTGGAAGCTGGACCTTGGAAGCCGATTTCATTGGTCAGACACAGTCATTTACGCTGACAAATATATAAACTAGGACAAATGTGATGACATAAAGGAAGACAAGTATCTTCATCAGCAGTGTCTTCTCTTGCTCCTAACATGTATAACATCTGTATCTAAACTTATGTTACAACTCACATATTGAGTAAGCCTATAATTAAATTTAAGTATGGACTGAGTTCACACTATTGTAAAGCCAGTTATGTTTTGTTTCCTTAAATATACCACTCAAGAAAACTGGAAACAGAAATGGAGGCACAGAAGAGAATTTAGTTCCTATCATTAGAATATAAATGTAGGCCCATGGAACAAACTCCATTTTCTGCATCATAGAGCTGCAGTGAAATGAAAATTCATCATGCATTCATTTTGCATCTACTATGTCCTAGGAAACTCATTTATACTGTTGCATTTACAAAAGCTCTTCAGATGGAAATAACAGCACATACATGTCAGCTTCAGCTTCAGTTTTTGAGCCAGCATTGTTTTTGTTTGAGCAGCATTTCAGCCATCAGGAAGCACAGGGGAAGTTCCACCTCTCTGCAAAGTGATGACAATGAAAAGACTGTGCCTTTCTCTTTCCAGGTGCAGAAAACTCTCAACTCTCTAGAGTGACAAATTGGAGAAATAAAGAACAGAAGAAAATAATAAGATATTAAGAGAGGGGTAAAGGCATGATAATAAATAGTAAAATAAAAACAGAGACCTAGGTACCACACACACACAAAAAAAAAATACAGAAGATAAGAAAAAAAATCAGCCTTTTCTTATGTAAGGATACTTCTTTCCACATCTAAAATGCATATGGATCTATGTGACAATATAGCATGTCCTCTGTTACCATCCAGTAAAGGAAGTTGCAAACATTTTTCAAAAGCTACTAAGGAAAGCATAACCAACATTTCTACTTCTCTCAGGAGAAGTCAGAGACCACAGAAGTAGTGCTTAGTATTTATAAAATGATATGGGTGAAAGGAACCTGGAGGTGGAAGTTCCAATTTCAGAATCTAAAACACAAGCATTTTGCATTCAATTGTGATGAAAATTGAAAGTTTTTATTAGTTAAGTATTTGTAAAGAAAAATGAAAGTTTTTCTTAGGTAGGTATTTGTAAAGAAAAAATCAAATGTGTATTAAGGGATTTCAAAGCCCTGACAAGGTGGGCACCTGCTGCATTCTTCAGAGCACTGGGGACCTGACTGCTGCCCTTTTGTATGCCAGACTGCCACTGATTGCTGCAGGGCCTTGGAATTCCTCCCACAGGAGATGTAATCAATGAACACTCTTTACCAGGACTAGACCCTGACATGTGTCTCCCCCTTGCCAGGCATTTATGGAATCACTTTTCACAAATCATATTAGCCGACGGTACAGCAACAGTAATGCTCAGTGTAAGTTGCTAAGTTTTGTGAGTAAATGAACAACAAGATGATGGCACAGGTCAGTGATGCATATTATGTCTTTGATGTGCTTGTTACTCCTCCACCTGCTTGAATAAAAAGGCGATGAGAGGACAGGAGCCAGACATCACTCGAACTCCATGAGTACATTGTGTTTTTGCATAAAATGGAATGAAACTCTGATGTTTCATAATTGTTACAGTGGATTAACAAACTTTTATTATGCAATTAAAATATTAGCTACAAGAAATATAAATATACTCATGTGTTCTTAATTAGGGCACTAATAATCACTGTTCACTTGTGTATAAGCAGTTTACATACAAGTAGAATATTTTCAGTGTATTAAATTAATACAAATGTAGGATTTCAAACTTTTAAATCTTTTTTCTTCTTTTTTGATCTATGAGTGAAAACTATGAGGTGGTTAAAATGGATAGTCAAAGGGATAAGGCTGACAAGGAAAAACAGTATAACCCACTGGCTGAAGGCACTGAGCTTGGGCTCAGATCCTGGCTTTGCCACCATTAGTCCTGACACCCTCATAACTTTCTTTACATCCCTGGGCCTTGCTCTTTCTATTTGCCCATTATCATTATCTCTCTTCTGAGATCACTGTAAGCATGAAATTCATTTGCTATTTATCACACCACTAAGAATGGCACCTGACACATCCTAAACACGGCCTGAGTATTTGTGATTAATATCATTATTATTGCTTGATCATCAAAGGTTCTAGGTAGGTAATCAACAAGAAATTTTTTTCTCTCTTAGAAATGCAAAGAATCCAGCCAAATCAATCAAGTAAGGTCAATGTTAAATGTTTTACACTTCTATAAAGAAGGCCTAATGAAACTAATAGAACAGGTGGGAGTCTGCAGAAGAAAAAAAAAACTGTCCATTTTTCTCTTCTCTAATAACTCTCCTACCTCTTTTTCATTCCTCTTCACTCTAAAGACTTAAGGCTGAAGAGCCTCAGAAGGTTAGATTTATCAGTAAGAAATGTTGAGATGTACCACCTGAAATGAATTCGTCACACGGATTTTATAGAAACTGAACCAACCACTTACACTTTCTTTTCCATTTCTCCTTCATTAAACTAGACTGTGAGAAAATGCTGTTTTAGAGGGTGTCAGGCAAGAGGAAGCCTGACATATATGCTCTGGCCCCTTCTGCTAGGCCTTTCTTGGACTTTGGAACAGAAGCTCAGTTAGCAGTAAAGTGACCATCTGCTTCTGGAGGGCACTGTTCGCTGCTTGTATATTTCACTTGGATTTGGTCTGGGATAGTATCGGGTATTCTGGGGCTTTCTGCCAAATCTACCTAAAAGCACCTCCATCCCAACACAGTCCATAACTAACACTGTCTAATGAATAGGAAAATAAAGGCCAGAGAAAGCACATTGCCCACAAACACATGGTTAGTAAGTGGTGCCACTGTGGCTTGAAACCAATTTTTCTGATTGCCAATTTAGTACCCAAAACTTTGCTTTAATGGTTAAAATGATGTGTAGAAAACACAAACACTTTAAAATGTAAATTTTTAAAGCATAAGCACACATACTGAGGCCATGCTTTATTCTTTTCTTACAAAGTCCTTCTCAGAAAAGCCTCATTTTCTTAGCCAAATTCCCACTTAGGTGATTACATCTTGCTCACATAAATGGTCTTTATAGCTCAATTGGACAGAGCACAGTTCTATCTAATTTGTCTCGTTCCTCTAATTGGCTTTGCGGGATTGCTATGGGAGCTTGGAATTGCTGAGCTTCCTCTGTGCATTCCATGGTGTCCTTAGGGAGCCATGGAATAAATTACTTTTTTCTAGTGTGCTAAATGGTGCCCTAGTGCTCTGAAAGAGTTAATTCACCTCCGAGAGGTGGGCAGTTACTCACACAAGAACCACGATGGTTACTGACCCAAAGGGGGCCGTAACTATCTGGACAGACAGCCAATTAGCCACATGCTGGCTCAGCAGACATTCAGGAGGTGCCCAAGCAGTGTTCAGGCCTCACTGAAAATGCCTCGAATGACGGCAGCATGTGACTTAGTCAGCTGCTTCCCAGACTGCCCTGGGTTCAACGAGAGGTTCAGCTCTATCTAAAAACAATTTTTTCGATGAACATCCAATTTCTGAGAGGCAGTGTGTGTTCATAGCTACCCCAAGATCTCCTGAATCTACCTGGTTCTTCAGGGCTTCCAACTGTGGAATAAAAATATTCCCTGTTTGAAGTTATGTAAGAAAATATAACTGTTGGGTGCTATTCCATTTTCTAGAACTGTCCAATGGAGATATGTGAGACACATAGGTAATTTTAAATTTTCTAGTAGCTACATTATGAAAAGTAGAAGTAAACAGATAAAAGTCATCGCAATCCTATCTTACTTGGCCAAATATACCCAAATGATCATTTCAATCCTTAATAAATTTTAATATTATGAGTGAGACATTTTACATACGTTGTGTTTGTACTAGGTCCAGGGAAGGCTGTGGGTGTTGTACAGGTAGGGCTCATCTCCTTTAGGTGCCAACCACATTTGAAGTGGCCCATAACCACATGTGGTTGGTTACTGGCATACTGTACAGCTTTAAAATTCTAAACTCTGAACTGTCTTCCTAAGAAAGAGTCATATCTTCTCTTTCTTGCCGATATTGAGTTTTGCTTATTGTTTTGTTTTGCTTTGGGGCAGGCAAATCCAAATTCCCTGAGCTGACTCAGCTTTTTCTAAGTGTGATTCTGTGTTCTCAAAATGTTCTACAGCCATTACCATTTTTTCACAAACATTTTCATTGTCCTATACTTTCATACTCTAGAATTCCATTTTTGAAATAAATCCAATTGGAAAATGATGGAAACAAGGCTATAATGTTTCTATAATATGAAAACTCTAAAAGACAGAAACTTCTAAAGATGTCCTAAAGATGAAAAGAAGAGACAAATGTTGAGAAAGAATTAAAGTTCAACAGCACTATGAAATATGGAGAATCTAGGTCCATAAGGCACTAAGTGAGCAAGCCAAAGACACAGCAATGGAGAAGCTTCTAATGCAGAGGAGATAGTCCCCAAAGTGACTCAGTACTATCTAAAAATGATTGGTGAGAGAGGTACTCCCAGATCTTGTGTGGCATCTCACCTAGCCTTGGATAGAAAGCTATGAGCTCAGACTTTTTTCTGTGAGGAGAGGCCATTGGGAGTTCCTAGGGAGTCACATAGAATAATCACTAAAAAACGAAGTAGGGAGTCAGTACAAAAGTGCAAGTGCGAGACTATGGAGACTGACCACACATAAGAAGCTAATTTACACCAATAATAGGCGTATAAACCCGGTAGGTTATGATTGGTCAGATCCAAAAGAGAACACTGAAAACAGTGAGGTAGAAATTTCAGAGATAAAGTCAATTCAGAAGTGAAGACAGAATAAGTTCTCTTACTGTATTATTTCTGTATCACATTCACATGGACTTTGTCAAAAGCCAGTCATGGGCCGGGGAGTTAGCTCAGTGGTTTCAGCGCCTGTCTTGCAAGCGCAAGGGCCCGGGTTCGATTCCCCGGTAACCACATGCCATACTGGGCATGGAGACTCATGCCCAGCAGCAACCAGTACCACATACCACAGTGCTGGGCGTGGTGGCTCACGCCTGTAATCCCAGCACTCGGGAGGCAGAAGCAGGAGGATTGCTGTGATGTGAGTTTGAGGCTGAGCTCAAAAAAGCCAGTCACATACACAAGTCTCATGTTCACATATGTAGATAGTAGAAAACACCTGTTATTTAATGATTGTTTAGTGAAACCAAAAGACTTTATACTTTTAGTCATATTCAATGGCGAGAAGGACCTTAAGAAGCAGAAATTAGGATTAATGTTATCAATATAGAAGTTCAGGCATAGTATCACAGTTAAGTTTAATTGCACCATAATTTTAGAAGCCAGGATTCAAATTCCAGGCCTTCTGAGCCTTCAATCTGCCTGTAAATTATATCCTGTGTCATTTAGTGTCATCTTATTTTAATACTTTGGAGTAAAAGCCATAAGAAAAATTAACCAAAGATGAGAACAAAAAGAGATCAGTGGATCACAGACTAAACTTTGTATCACATAATAAATCTGAAAGTGCTTTATTCTTTACAAACATTTAAGTATATAATGAATAAATAATTTGTTTGCAAATTTAGTCTGAAAAATTAAAAGAATGCTTTGTTCATAAATTATAACTATCAGTTAAAATACACTACCTTGCAAATTTACCATGCTTTGCTTGAAAAGCTAAAACAAGCTAACGCTGTTTATAAATTGTATTAAGTAAATATATCTATTTCACATAATTCTCATTTTTGATTAGGAAGTAAAGTATACTTAATTGTGATAATTAAGTTTTACATATTATATATTCTTTTGCAAAATACTTGATTTTGTTGTTAAATATTTATAATACATCGGGTGTATTTCTGTCAATTTGACCAGATTTTGGTTTCTTATTTGTTTATTTGTTTTTGAGATAGGGTCTCACTTTATAGTTTAGGCTTGCCCTGAGATTACTGTGTAGCCCAAGCTAGCCTCAAACTCACAGCAATCTTCCTGCCTCTGCCTCCCAAATGCTGGGATTACAGGCCTGAGTTACCACACCGGGCACTGTGGTAAATGGTACTGTTCGCTGGTGGACGTGAGTCACCATGCCCTACTTTGTGGTATGTGGTTATCAGGGATCAAACTGGGGCCCCTTGCACTTGCAAGGCAGGCACCAGAACCACTGAGCTAAATCCCTGGCGCCTAGATTTTTATTTAAAAAAACTAATAAACTCAAGCAAAACAAGATATTTTAAAGCTGGATAGCTTGACTCCACAAGTTAAACTATCATTGTCAGAAAACAAATTTTCTCCAGCTTTTGCTGTTCTTTTCATTTCAAGATGAAAAGAATTATAATTTAAAAAATTACTTTCCCATAGGATGATTGTTTTTGTCTATTTTCATTTTCTGATCATCACCTCAGAGCTTCTTCTTGCTGTCCTACTTGAACTTGAACTCAACTCTGAAACCCAACCTGCCAAAGTCCCTACTCTCCCTTCTTAGTGTCCATTTCTGTCTTTTGTTTGAAAAGTCTGTTTAGATAATGTTAGATACTCATTGCTTAGGTACAAAGCAAGATACCACTTCCATCCCAACTATGCTACCCACTGATGAGCAGGGACTATCATCCCTACATGATTTCACCAATCATCATAGAAACCCTGAACTAGAGCCCTTGGCCACAAACATTCTGTGTCATATTGGGCCATTCTCTGTGTTCATTTGGCCTCTAAGAAATGCCTTCACATGGTTCTAGCTTTCGTAGCCTGTCACAGTATTTCCAAAATGGCTGTTCACAGAAGCTGTTTATATTTTTATTGTAATTGTCTTTAGTATGCAAAGAATATAGCCATGTTCTGTGCCTTTTGTATAAAATGGACACTTTATTTCCAAGTATTTTAGGAAGTATTTTGAAGAAGTAAATTCCAGATGATAACAAATTTTGTATACTTAAAATTTATTAAGAAAAATTTTCTTTTAAAAATATCCTTGATAGTTCACTTAGAATATCTCCTAAAATTCAACTAAGTTATGAGTATTACAAGACTGCGAACTACAAGTTGGTCAGCGAGGCTTGGCAGTGTCAGGGTGTTCTCTGGCTCTTCCTCTGTCCTCTCATTTGTTAATTACCCTTCTGTAACTCACTTATGATCTTATACAGATTTGGAGCCTTTCTCTTCATGAGGATGGTCAAGTTGTTGCCTACATGACATTTTCTAAAGGAGTTCAGATAACTGATCTAACTAGTGTCATTTCCAGTGCTGTCTAATAGACATGCAATCACCATTAAGTGATACTGGGAGTAAGTATCTATTACTTTCTTATTGAATGGACTTGTGATTCATTTGCATGAATAACCACATATATTTACCTCTGGTGTTACTATAACAAGAGTAATGAATATTTCACTTATTTTTGCATTAAACTAATGTGAATAAATCCTATCCATACTCTAGGCAATACAAAGACAATGCATTTATATAAAAGAATGTCACAATATAGACAGTCTCTGCCCTTGATAAGTCCATATTTTAATGTATACTAATGAGGGAGGAGATGTATTAGTGCATTAGCCACGTTAGATTTACTACAGGAAAATACATCCTCAAACTTATTGCCTTCTGAAAACAGTTTTTTTTTTCTTCCTTTCACTTCCTGCTGTTTGCAAGTGAGCAGAGGCTCCACTCCACATCCCTCACTCCAGGATTCAGGCTAACAGAGTGACCACTATCTCAAACATTGCTCGTCACTCAAATGTAGAAAAAAAACTATTTCAGAGAGTTTTACACTCCAGAGTCCAATTCAGTGCCTTGGCCTGGAAGAAATAATCCTTACACCTATTCCAACCCAGTGGCAGAACTAGTCATGAGAACTCAACCAGCCACCAGGTGATGGTATGCCTGGTGGGCAGAGAAGCAGAAATAGGGACAGCTTTCCTGACTGCCAGAGACATGGAAGTTCCAGGGGTGAAGAGGAGCTGCACAGAAGCCCCCAGTGTGAGATTTCTTTGAGCCCAACAGAACAGCGCTCATGGAGCTCTGGGCATCAGAGGTGTTGGAGGTGTTGCACCTTGAGGCACTGCAAGGTGTTGGAGAAGAAGCGGCAGGCGGGAGGGTTCTGTCTACTGATTACACGCATCTATCCTGTCTCAGTCACTCTGAGGGTATTATATTGTTCAAACATAAAAGGGAAGGGATTGAGAGGGAAACAAGATTTAGGAGCGCATGAGAACAAGTTATTCCAGAGGTGAAGGAGGCTCACTGAGCAGTCTCCTTGGAGGATGGTGCCAGCCTGTCATGGCACATCAGAGCTGTGAATCTTGCAATAGGTAAAGGCACTCTCTGCCTTTAGCTGAATTTCCTGCCAGATAGAAAAGATGGCTCATAGAAATACCTAGGAAGACAAAGCACACTCTGCCTTCATGCTCAGCTTTAATTCAGAAACAACTTAGGACTCCGTAGGGCCATGAGCTCAGCCTAGATTCTTCCCACAAATGTCAATATTCTTCCTACGCCTATTACCTAAGACGCAGAGAGGAGAGACACGGCTTGGGAGGAGACCAGCCGAGCTCAGGGTTTTCTTTCCCCTTTTTGTCTTTCTCTTTTCTCTCATTTTTCTTCCACACTTAGATTCCTTAACTATTTCTTCTGATGTCTCTGTCTAATGATTCCTGTTAGTTCTTCTTTTCTATTATTGAAAGGATAGTGTTCTGTGAATTTTAACATAAATTAATACATCACTGAATTCATACTTTCCACTTCTCTTCAGCTTTTTTGGTATGAATTACTTATTATAGCTTAGAATTCCGAAATGTGGTAAAAAGGTAAGATATAAAATCAATGTCATCAAGTAAACACATTTGGAGCAAAGAACTGGTGCACTGATTGTTACACTAATGTTCAGAGAGCTGAAAGCATTTGGGAACCATTTCTCAAGTTCAGATGTCATTTACAGCTCAGTGTTGTGAAGTTGAACATCAGAAATCACACTTGTGAATCAGGCAATTTTACACTGCTGTATTTGTAATAAATATGGCCAGGTAACAGGGTTCCTGAGATACAGTGAATCTTCTCATTGTTCAGAGGGTAAACAAAATTGGTCAGAATGCTAGGAAACTGCACACATAGGGAAACTGGGCAGAAGGTTATATACTTAATTCAATGCTTGATTACCAGAGATAAGTTGGATGGTGTGTGAAAATAAAGTAAGTCACAGATAACTCAAAATGACCCACACTTCAAAAAAGATCCCAGTTAACTGTTCAGTAACTTTAACGAGACTGACCACTTTGCACATCAGTCAAACACTGTGTAAAACAACAGCTAGGATGGAGGACAATCTTGATTTTTTTTTACAGTGAGGCTCAGCCACGAGACAGTTTTTGAAGTGGAACTGAAAGAGCACTTCAAGGGACGGGGTGGAGGGCCCAGACTTTGGGTAGAGCTGTTGATGAAGCAAAGACAATGTACCATATTGTAGACTCCAGGCATAAATCAAACCCTGTCCTCCAGCCTCCGGGTTGCTGATAATTAAGGCAAATGATCCACACTTTGACTACAGGCCTCTGTCTGAGAAGTGACCTAACCCAGAACTCCTGCTGCCCCTTAACCACCTCCATCTGCAAACTCACAAAACCAAGCATTAATTGTATTTGTACATGTGTACATTTTAATTTCTAGTTATCTAGTAATAACTGGAAACACAATGAGAAGTTTTCCATGCTTGAAAGCCTAGAAATTCTTTTTCTGATATAATAAAAATATTTCTTGCCCTTCATTCCTTAATGCAAATGTAAAAACACAAATAGTGCCTCAATATAAATAGTACAGAAGAACATCCCTACCAACTGCTTCATGCATTTCGAAAGTTGGCTGCTTTCAAGCTTCTGAAACTGATGATTATTTTTTTTAAATGAACAGGAATTTACTTTCCAAAAGAAATTTTATCATTATCCTTAATGATAAAATTATCCTTAATAGACTCAAATAACATACATCGAATACCTATTATGCATCAAGCCAAAAAGCATGCACTATTTAAAAATATCATGGTTACAGCGTTACAAGAATAAATATATACTCTTCTTATCAATTACTTAACAAAAACTGACAAGAGCAACCCAAAACATGCACTGGGCAGGTAGGGCTCAAAATTAAAACATTAGAGAAGCCATAAATCAAAGGTTTATTTCCCAAAACAAAGTAAATCTGGTAAAAAAATATACATCAATTTGATGAATGGCCAAAATCTGAGTTTTACTAAAGGGAAGCCAGCTATTCTATTTGTGATAAAACAGAAAACAGGTTTATAATAATTGCCAGTCCTGGGGCCAGGGATTCAGCTCAGTGGTTCTGGAGTCTGCCTGCAAAGTGCAAGGTCCCAGGTTTGATCCCTGGTAACTCCATACCACAATGCCGGGTGTGTGACTTACACCTTTAATCCCAGCACTGAGGAGGCAGAGGCAGGAGGATTTCTGTGAATTTGAGGATGGTCTAGGCTACAGAGTGAGTTCAGGGCCAGTCTGAATTACAAAGTAAGACCCTGTCTCAAAAAAATAAATAAATAAAATAATTACCAGTCCTTTTAAGTTTCCTTTGCAAGCAGAACTTTCGTTCTTCCACCTGATTTGAGTGATCCTCTGCTATGGTTTGGGTATGGGTTGAGTGTCTCCTACAGGCCACAGTAGATGAGGGCCTGGTCCACAGGGTGGGGTATGAGGAAGTACTGGAGACCCTGAAGAAGTGAGGCCTACAAGGGGCCCTTGGATCACCAGCGGCCTGGCTGTCAAGCGATTTGTGGGATGCTAGTCTCTCTCTTTATCTTCCTCAATGGCAAAGTAAGATTTGCACATGTATGCCTCCTCCATGAGGTGGCACAGTCAAGAAGTAGCTGTACCAACACTGTACCTTTAAACTGGGCAGTAAATATATTTCCCTTTACTTTGTTCTATTACTGAAAGCTTTCTGTAGTTATATCTATACCTCAAAACAAGGATCACTTTTACATTTTAAAAGATTATGAAAAACAATGGAGACTATATGTACCACCAAGTCTAAAATATTTACTAGGTGGCCCACAGTAGAAACAATTTTCTGACTTCAGTCCAGAGTATTCCTAGACTACTCCCTCTCCATCATTTTTAAACCCAGAGTGACGTTCAGCCCTAATAGCTCATGCCCCTACTCCTCTGCCCTCCTGGCTGACTGACCTGCTGTAGGACTCACTCCACAGCCTGTTACCTAATGTGGCTCTCTACCCCTGACCCCACCTCTTCCCATTGCAGATATGCATGATAACACCACCAAGGGAATCTTTCAAAGAGCAAAAGTCACCAAATCCTTCTCAGGGAATCTTTTCTTGGCACCCTAAATCTAATACTCTGTGCTTGCTTCTCTCAGCCCAGGCTCTTGTGCTGATGTCTACAGCAGCACTTTTCCCCTCAAAGGTTAGTTTGATACTCCCTTTCCCATTGACCTGGGAACTCCCTTGAAGATAAGTACAGCCATACTACCTGCCAAACAGAAAATGAAGGTTGAAAAATCAATTAGTGAATTAGTGTGATTCAATGTGTAGAATTTAACAGGGTAGAAAAGTTCCCTTGCTGCCTAGAAATCTCTGGGAGAGAAGAGGTCCATGCGATATGTGCCACAACAGTGATGTTTGGCAAAGTCTAATAATACAAGGAGACTGGGAAACCAACTAAATCAAAAACCAACTTCTCATCTGCTTTCCATGCTAATGTCTCCCTTCTTGAATGCATTTGAATACATAAAATTTTTAAAAAGTTAAATTATGCACAAGACTAAGCTCTGTACTTTACATATTTTGCCAGTTATTTTCATTTTATGAAGTTGGCATATTGCGAATATAGAACTGAGAATTGACAGAATGGGTGCATTTTTTTGCATGTGTATGGAGAACACAGACTAAAGGAAGGCATGAGGACAGAAGGAAGCAACCATCAGTTTTTACTTCGCTTTCCTCTTAGCCTTTCAGCACCCTTTTCATTAGTCAGGATAGACCCTACTATGCTACAATAAAAATTCACTGAAATCTCCTAGTTTTAACAAAACTAACCATATTTTTTGCCCAGTGTAACACGTTCAATTTTATAGCATGGAGCGTCCATATGGACATCAGAATCCCTGGCTGACAACAGCTCTTTCAGCCATACTTGCTCTGTCTGGGATGAGTGGTCCTTTTTTCAAAAGAAGAAAGTACACAGTCTTCATATTATACATATGCTGTGTGTATAGGGGGGTGGTAGGGTGGGTAGGGCTATGGGAAAAAATGAGAATTAAGTTGTGTCTTATACTGGTACAATTCCCCATTGTGGAGTGCAATCATGATGTGTATATGTAATGTACCAATAAAGATTTCAATTAGAAAAAAAAAAAAAAAAAGAAATAGTTACCTGGTCATTCCTAACTGTAAAATACTAAGTAGAGATTCTGCTATACTAGAAATGAGGGGAGAATTAGTTGAACAAAAATTAGTGACTGGCCAGTAAAATGAACTCTTGTCTTGGTTCCAGCCTCATCTTCCTTATACCTTCAGTTTTCTGCGAACCTCACCCACAATACTCTGTTTAGCTAGTAAAGAAAACAGTAATTATTTACTCTAAGGGAGGTATTATTTCAATCATCTGAAAAGTAGATTTTCTCACTACTCAATTCAGGTTTGTTGGTTTTTTTTTTTTTGATAAAATTTGACTTAGGTTTTTAGTTTTTAATTTTTTATTTAATCTTTATTGGTACATTATGAATACACATCATCATCGCATTCAACATTGAGAGTTTGTACCAGAATATGACACTTGATTCTCATTTTTCCCTCCCCCCCGCCCTGCAACCCCCAAACCCCTATACACAATCTTTGTTTTCTTTTTTCTTTATTATTGCCACATTAGTTTTCCCCTCTTATTTATCCTTAAACTCTCAATTCAGGTTTTACTGAGATAAAAGGAAACAGAACAATAGCCTAGAAATGAGAAAGTAGAGCCACCGCCCGAAGTCCTGAATACTTTTGTGTGTGTGTAGATGGGTGACAGAAGAGGACAGAACTATCAGTGCTACCTAGAGGCCAGCACCCACAAGGTATGTTTCTGCATTTTATCATTAAGAAGGCAGAAAAATGGACCACCCCATTGCTTCCCCTACATTTCATGTTAACTTTTTGAGGATTTTTTCCTTTCTTATCGGCCATGGATGCTCACTTTAGCATGGACATACAAATACTGAGGGGGAGAAGGCCATGTGGTGTCAACTGTCACAAGTTTCTTAGTCTTGGAGAAATGAACTGGAATGAATTTGTTTTTTAATTTTTTAATCAGTGGATCTGTGTCCTACCCAAACATCTGCATATCTAAACGTGGAATTTATATTTGCTCTATAGGAAGAGATTGCAACAGTTTAGATAAGCCTGTAGCAAAAGTGTTGTAAAGTATACTATGTTAACCAAATTGACTACTAAATAATCTCTGTCAGATTGCTACTACAATGCAGTACTTATCCATGGCCAGATTTCTGGTCAGTTACATCTCCTAAGGGAAACAAGCTGGATGGAGGCCCTACCAGTTTTACAAAGGAAAATGTAAGGGAACAAGAGCTTGCTTATATTAAGAAATAATTCCTGGCAGGACATAAAAGTTTTTTTGCCTCTAGAGAGGAAGAAGCCTTTATATGAGTTAAGAATACGATGTACTCTAAGGGGCTCCAATGCCACCTACCAAGCTGGATAGAGGGAAGATATTTCTCCTTTGCTTGGCATGTTCTCTTCCATGTGCATGTAGATGACCCAGAAATAACTCCTTGTTTGTTAATCTCCCTCCACCCACTCCAGGAACTCTCTGAGATGCCATCTCCTACAAATCTCCTGAATGCGAACAAAAGATGTCTCACATGTACTCTGTCAGGCTGCATAGTGTGTTTTAAAAATCACCTGACTTGTTAATACCCCGAAGATTTTACATAAAATTCAGGATGCCTGATGATTCTGAATTCCCACATGGTACTTTAGTCATCGCTATGTGATCCAGCCTTTCTTTAAAGGAGGCAAATGGTCTCCAGAATTCTGTTCACTCTTTTCCTCATTGCTTTGTTAAGACCAGAACTGGGTGTTTCACTTCATATTTACCTTGATGTTTTCCTTGGGCAGAGATAGACACAAGTGTCATATCTCATTTCTCCTGCATATTATCTCTAGAGATTGAATTTGTAAACTTCCTCAGAACTATTTTAGTCAAAGCACAAAGTCAGACTTATTTTGCATGTCCAAGGAGGCCGAGACTCAGGTTGCAGCTTAGAAGAAAGCAAACTAGGAAGGTAGCTTGCCTGTGTCCATCAGCCTAGGTAGACAGAAGACTGAATACCACATGCTGTCCGGGCCAGTGTGTCAAGGTAGGCAGAGGTACAGAATTAAGATCTCTCTGAAGTGCAGCTGATAAAGACATTATACATGTTAGGCCAGGCCTTGTGGCACACACCTTTAATCTCAGCACTGAGAAGCTGATGCAGGAGTATTTCAAGTTCAAGCCCATTCTTGGCAATTTAGCATGACCCTACCTCAAAAAAATTTTTTTTTAATTAAAAATTAAAATATTAAAGGAATGGGATATAGCCCAGTGAGAAGGCCTCAAGTTTAGTCCGCAATACAGAAAGAAAGAAAGAATGAAAGAAAGAAAGTAATTTGCATATATTACCTCATTTATTAGGGCTTTCACCCATATGTAACACAAAGAAACTTAATTCAGAATGGTCGAACAAGATGTGTTGGCTCAACAACTAAAAGTTTCGGAGTCACTCTGGTTTGGCTAGACCAGTATTCAAAGGTCACCATCAGTATGAGACTTCTCTCTCCTTCCTCCTGACTCTACTTCTGCATCTACTCTCAGATAGTTACCCTACCTCATGGTCACAGGATCACTCCCAGCATTCCCAGGACTACGTCTTTTTCAGGTCTATACCAAGAAGTAGAGAGTGTCAGCCTTTTTTCTTAACATCCTAACAAAGCCTGATTGCACCCTACCAGCATTACTAAGGACAGATTGATCTGTCTATCTGTATGACCAAGGAAATGTCAATCAGCACACATGGCAGGTTAAGTGCTCTGCAAAAGCAAAAGTGGCAGGAGTGTGGGACATAATTACCCAGCTGGAAAGCAAGGTGTGGTTACCAAACAGTAAGTGAATGATGGACGGTGTCAGTAGCAAACATTTTCATAATTTGTTAAAAAGAAAAAAGCAAATTCCTTCAATTACTGCCCCAATTTTCTTACTCATTAGGTGTGGACCTGGGCCCAGGGACCTTCTTATTTAACAAGATCCCCAAGGATTTCAATGCAATAAGTCTTCACCTCAAACTTCATGAGATGCTTTGGGAGTGCAGTGTGTTATTACAACTAACAAATTTATAATGATGTTCCAGGAACAGTAGAGTGCTGTGAAAACATAATTTTAAATAATCCTTAAACCTCTTTATGAAGTGAATACCATTATTATCTTCACTTTTGAAGAAAGTAAGAAAGATTGCAAACTGGCAGCATCATTTGAAGCTGAGGCTGAGAGCAATGAAGACCCCACAGTGAAAGTAAAGCTTAAGAAATTTAATTTGACCAATGACACATAAAGAGCAAGTGGACAGGCCAGGATTCAAGCATAAGAGTGTCTGACTCCAAAGTCAGTGTCGCTCCTCCTCTACTGAATGCCTGCCTTCAGGTCTCGGTTGTGCCTTAGATCAGGAGATAACTCATGAGTCTGAAAGACCGTTCCTTGTCATTTTTGATATGAAAAACAGACCACCACTTATATGCAATAGTGTGGATCACCACACCAGGCAATAAACACCCAGAGGTGGTTCCTGCTCTGCTACATACTGTGTGTTGCCCCAGGAAAAATACAACAGATTGGGGCCGGGGATTTAGCTCAGTGGTTCCAGCGCCTGTCTTGCAAGCACAAGGGCCCGGGTTCAATCCCCGGTTAACCACATACAATACTGGGCATGGAGACTCATGCCCAGCAGCAATCAGTACCACATACCACAGTGCCAGGTGTGGTGGCTCACGCCTGTAATCCCAGCACTCAGGAGGGAGAGGCAGGAGGATTGCTGTGATGTGAGTTTGAGGCTGAGCTCAGGGCCAGCCTGAACTACAAACTGAGACCCTGTCCCACCGCCCCCCCCAAAAAAAAGAAAAATTCAGCAGATTTCTGAACTTATTTCCCCTCCACAAAAGATTTTGACTTCATTTCACAAGGCTGACATAGGACTAAAATAGATAAGCCGAAGTGTTGAGGTGGGATCTGGGCTCTGTATACACTTATTTGTTCATGTCATCGGTGTGTTAAGTCATAGATAACCTAATGCATACTGTATGTCCAACGGAGAAGTTTCACTGTGGGGTCTTTATTGCTCTCAGCCTCAGCTTCAATCAATGCTGCCAGTTTGCAGTCTTCAGAACATGTGCTATGACCACGGCAGCTGGTATTTTCATGTGAAGGAAACTAGGAGATGAGAAAGTGCGGGAAGAATAAATGTTTATTAAATGACTTGTGTAGCAGGCATATTTTAGAAAGTGCTTTTTTAAGTTTCAACAGCAACACTGATCATATAGAGGAGGATGCTGATCCCTAGAGAAGTTATTTTCCCAAAATCTCTCTGCCAGAAAGGTAGAGGACTCAGAAGGTGAGCCCTTGCCTTATCCCAGTTGTCATTCTACAACCTGTGCACTTGTCAGCAGATGTCATTACATTGTGAACATGAGGCCTTTGCCCTAGAACTTGAATGAAGTTTGATAGTGAAAACTATATACTTGTCATAGTAATGTTCAAATGTAAAGAAAAGGCCTAGGTGATTTTACAGATAAGCCTTACAATCCTGGGGAAATACTGATTACAACAATGATGACTACATCTCCTTTTCATTCTCCTTTTACTGCCAAGGTTGATCCATCTGTCATTTTAGCCTAGAAATTGAGGGTTCAAACTGATTGAATGCTAATGTAGTAAGTTTCCTAATAGGTTTGGGATACATATTAAGATTTTCTCTTTTCTTTTCTCTGAGAAGAGAAAATCTGAAATCCTCAGCCAAGTGATAGTTTGTTCTTATCAGAGAAATGTAAAAAATTTATGACAAAGATACAGGTTTGCAAAGTTGCTTTTCTTATTTGCTTTGCATTTAATTCCTTCAGAGTAACAGAGAAAGCTGGCAGTAAAGTACTCCTCATTAGTACAGGGAGGAAAATCCCACTTGTTCCAGAACTTGATCAATTATCTAACAAGATTAAGAAACAATATATTTTCATATACAATACATTTCATCTTTCTCAACACTATTGTTTTTTGTGAGGCTCAGGAAGGAGATGCAAAATATGGATTTTCTAAAACTGTCTAGAATTCAAATACCCCATCCTTTCTTCCCAGTGGCTACCAATATCCTGAAAATGACAACAAGACTTTTTCAATTGATATTAGCCAACTTTACCCCAAAACAACACAAACACCCTTTTAGGAGATTGTTTTCACATGTTAGTCACAAACTATTGCCCTTATAATGAAATACTGAGTAGCTAGCAGTAAAGTACTCCTCAAAATGAATAGAAGTTAGTTCCAAAGTTCTAGAAAAGTGGTAAGTTTTTTTTCTGAGCTGAGTCTGATTTTAAAGAGCAACTATCCTAAAATATGTAACCCCAAATTCCGCTGAAAGGAATTTTATAAGTAAAAAGACTATGTCCCTCTAGAAATGGAATTGCAAGTGACAACTGTAGTACCAGATTAGCTCACGGAAGCCTAACCATTAATACCCAGTGTATGAATGCCAGCCACTGGAAGGAGGAGAGAAGGGCAGGGAATGACCTCTTGTTGGGCATCAAGCCATCTTACATAAAGTTATTATTTAGGCAAAGATTTTCTTAGGTATTGCTATTCTCTTTTCCTCTCTCATTTCCTTACCACATACTAGTTCTCCTCTATCTCACCTTCCTGGTGGTCTAGTGGTTAGGACTCTGCATTCTCTCTCCTCTGCCTCTGTGAGCAATTTGTCTCAAATAGAATCCTGACTAGAAGTGACCTGAATACCAATAACTGTGGCCTCAAAGAGCCAATATCCTTCAAAACTGCAACCTTCATTCTGTTAATGAAGTGGCCTTGTGGAGGAATAATCCTTTAAACTCCCTAAAAACATATGCGCCTTAACTCCATATCAAAGTCTATTGAAGTGTTTCTCCAACATGACTTCATGGAAGAGCCTGTGAGAAATGAAGATTTTGGGCTTGTCCTATAGACACGGATTCAGTAGACCCAGGGTTGCCTTTGCACTAACATACAGATAATGTAGTAGTTTATCAAACTAAGCTTTGAGGAAAAAGCTTTTTTTTTTGACAGAAATCACAAGGAAATAAAGTAGGCTATTCAGACAGAGTAAGAGGAGATCTTCCTCCCGGGCCCTCTCCTTCTTAGCCATCTCCATCATCTTTCTCTTGAAGGATGAGCCTGAGGAAGACTCTCAGCCAAGAATTGTGCTTCCTAAACTGCTAAATTGTCTTTGTTTTACTAGGATTGTTGTTGCTTATTATTTTAGAAGCAAATTAAATTTTTGATGCATTATATTTTAATCTTATTATAGTTTTAATCACAGCTCCATAACAGTCAAGTCTGCCCAGCTGTGGGAGGAGAGGAGAGTACATAATATGCTGGGTTGTTATGATTTGGAGATCACTTCAGTGATAACCCTAGCCACCCACTCATCCCAACCGTACTCCAGTACCCCAGCTGCATTCCACATAAATTCTACCCTGGAGGTGTGCTGTACTTGGCAGACAAAGATATTCTCCAGTCTGGAAAAAGTCATTGAATAGGTGTGAGAGAACTTGTTTAGTGAGTTGTTTAAAACCTATGAAAGCCAAGTATTATTAATGCTTTTGCATCTATTTGCCATAAAGCTGGATCCTGTGTGAGAACACATTTTTTCAGACAAACTACCAGCACTTGTAGGACACTCAACCCTCCAGAATTCCTGTCTACTCAAAGCTCAGAACATGACCTTATTTGGAAGTAGGGCTTTTACAGACATAATGAGCTAAGATCAAGTCAGATGTCTGCCTTTATTAAGGGGTTTCTATCTAATGACCAAAGTCCTTATCAGAAGGGAAAGTTGAACCACAAAGACACAAATGCAAAGGGAAATGATAAAGGGAGCTTTGTAGAGTTTAGGGAAATATAGCTACATGACAAGAAGCACAAAGAATTGGCCAGCTTCCACCAGAAGTCAACAGAAAAGCAGGGATAATTTTTCCTCAGTGTCCAAAAAGAACCTACCATCCTGATGTTACCTATTTCTCATCCCAATGTTTTTTTTTTTTTTTTTTTCCCCTCTTGGAATCATAGACCCTGTAATGGACCTAGCACTAATGGAACAATGAAGGAAGATTGTTTCTGGCAAAAGAATAGAGAAAGCAATAAGATAGGCTTACAAATACACTCTCAGTCTGTGAAGACTGAGAAAATACATAGACATAGAAATTTTAAAAATTAAAACAAAACCCATGTGGTAGGGATACTCTAATAGAGGGCAATAATATTGACAACTTCCTAAGAATGGGCAGAGATATTCTGAGATTTCAGGAAACATCTCCTTTCTGTCCTTATGGTTGTTTCTAGGCATCATCACTGGAGTTGTTAACTCTCCCAGTGCTGGGTTGTGAATTTTGGCAAGCAAGAGGAATCATCATGAAGATAGAAGTTCTCTGATGGTAACTCTGGCAGCCATTTTAGATCTAACTGGTTTGGGCTAGCCCAACAGAAGAAGGCCTTCTCGACTTCAGACCCCACTCCTCAATGACAAACAAAATTAGGGCAGGGTAGAAATTGAGTTTACGGCTCTACACAATACAGTGGGTAACAATAACACTTTGACATTGGGATTTGGGCCTCTAAAAATAGATTAGGTTTATATATTTTTTTTAAGTCAATCAGTTTTCCATCATTTCATACGTGCTCTACAACATAATACATTAGTTTTTTGGCCTGTATCACTTTAATTTTTTACTTTTATCCTCTAGATACAGCCTTCATATCTTGCCTTCTTCCATTCTCCCTGTAGAAGTGTTTTCACTCTCCTTTCCTCCATAGGTAAGTTCCCAAGGTTTTGTTTATACAGAAATTTTTCTAAAAAACTTTCCATCATCACTTAGTTTTTTTCTGAGTAAACATTACTTAAGCCATTTGTTTTGTAAATACAACCTACCATGATGACATTTCTAAAATAAACAATTAATTAAAACACATATTATTTTCATACATTTATATATACTTTGCACAATTAAAGTATAAACTATTGAGTGAAGAGTTAACTTTGCCCAAAGCAGATTTGGCTTTCACCCTTCATGCCTGGAGGTGAACGCTAAGGCCTTGGAATGTCTTACCAGATTAGAGTGTCCTTGTTCACTTGTGCCCAGGAGCCATGCCTGAGAGTCCATGTGAACACTGCGATGTTGGCTGAGAGACCTTGGGCCACATAGTGTCAGGCTCTAGAGAAGCCAAAAATTCAGGTGAGCCACATGTGGTCACTGGACTGCAATAAAAACTCCAGCACCAAAACTCCAGCGGCTTCCCTGGCAGAAAATACTGCACATTTATTTTGCACATATCATTGCTAGGAGACATAGATGTCATCCAGTGATCACACCAGACTACACTGGCAAAGGACAACTGCAAGCTCTGTGCTTTCATATCGCTTGAGCCCTAGCCAACATCTTCTTCCCTCTACTAATTTTAACCTGTATCCTCTCACTTGAATAGCTGTATAACAGGTGTCTGAGGTCTTTCAGTTCTTCTAGAGAGCTATGCAGCCTGGTAGTTCTCAGTGTCCTAAATTTAAGTAGGTATAAATGTGATGCATATATGATACATAACACAGGCTTTAGTACACTTTGTAAATTCATACTGAATTCTATGTGCAAATTACTATTTGATATCTTCTCCACACTCTGTTTTCACAGTGAATTACTTAAAGATAACTTAAAGCTGGAGCAGTGGAAAACAAAAAGGAAAATTTGTCAAGGTTAACATGCTGAGTATTACACAGCTGTCTGTAGTGACAGGACAATCATTCAGTAGAACACACAAAACATCAATATAGTGCTAGTCCCAGAACGGTGCAATACTCATGAATTCTCATAGAAGCCAGGTGAAATACCATGTTTAATCTTCTCTCCTGTACACGAGAAAAACGGATATGAAGTCTTCTAAAAATAGGTACTGTCTATTACACTGGCCTTAATTTTTAAATACTTGAATCTCATCTTTTTTCTAACCACCACCTTTTCTCCATGTGCTGCTTTATAGCAAAGCTCATAGCAAAATGTCTTCAACAAGTTGACTACACTCCCTATCCGCACTTCCTCATTTCTCACACCTTCCTTCACCCACTCCAACCCACTTATCTCCACTTTCTGTCAAAACAGTTCTTGTCAAAGTTTAAGAGAATCTTCATGTTGCCAGTGAACATCAGTTTCCTGTGTCCTCCTGCTGTGTGTAGTTCTTCTCTTCACTTCTGGTTTTCTGTGTTATATGCTGATCCTGATCAACCTCTTTGACGATACCTGTTCCTTTATTTTAACTTCCAATTAATTATTAAGTTAAACAGGCCTTCTCTCTTCTATCCATACTCTCTCCTTAGGTGTCTATTTCTCTTGATGCGCAAACATCTACATGCTGATGATGACCAAGTTTTCAGTGCTATGTCTGACTTAGCCCCTGTGCTCCACACTCAAAAATCTACGCTTGCTCACTTTTCCATCTGGTTAGCCTCAGTGTGTGCAGGAACCTGCAGGTGGACCTGTGAGGGTTGGTGGGGCTTCACCTTCCATTTGTTATTGTCATCACCACTGACAATGACATCTGTGACTCAGGATAGTTTCTTCTTAATAATTAGGAATATCTTCACACATGATACATATGCATATGTAATATATTGAGATTTTATGAAATATTTCATAGTATTTAAATATTTAGATACATTTCAACTTCTTAAAAAATTATGGATCAATTTTATGTCAATTTTTACAAAATATCCTTTTAACAGACTTCAGTGTTATTAAGAACAGTTCTTTCTCCCCACTCTCACCTCACCACCACTTTCTGGCCACATTATCCTTCTTTCCTCTGGGATGTTACTTCCTACTCAGGACAATTCCTGCTCTTTCTCTGACTGGAGGACCCTTTCTTTGGTTGCTCTAGCATGACTGACTTCTTCCTACTCTTACCACTCAACTCACACGCCATCCCTTTACAGGCATTTTCCTGGACCCTGCCTTAAGGAGATTAAATAGCTCCTTGTTCCCCTCATCTGACTTCAGTTAATTCCATTACAGAATTTACCATAATCTACAACATTTTAATTGTCTTACTGCTGACTAAGAAAGAAAAAAATTACTTGTCTGCTTTATCATGCTGTGTTATTGGATCAAGTACCTACAACAGTGTCTGGCCCACAACTAGCCCTCAATAATTTTTTTTTTTTTGTAAAAGGTACTTCAGTCCTTGCTCTTACCATGCAGGTGCTGGGGCCACTGAGCTATATCGCTGGCCTGGCCCTCAAAAATTGATTTGTTCAAATTGCTTTTCTAGGCACCTGGGCCCAGATTTGAAGTTGATTTGAACTTGGATCTAGAACTGAAGCTCTGAAATAGGATATGAGACTAACATTTCATTTGAAGCATACTAGTATAAATAGTGAGGGATAACACAGTTTGCATCACTCAAGAAAGATTTCTTAGAGATATTCACAATATAGATATACACAGAAACTTAAGAAAGAGAATTCCAAACCAGGTGAGCATATAGATCTAGAGAAGAAGCTGTATTTATGAAGTAGAATAATTAAAAAGTTTAATTATCATTGTAACAAAGTTAATGTTGAACAGTCACAATATGGGTTTTTGTGAAAAAATTTAATTCAAGCCTATTTTGTCCCAGTTTTCATGCCAACTTTCAATTTCTTTGGAGGATGGCAAATGGGGCATATATATCACACAGCTATAACCTTCAAATTCAAGGTCAGCATCTATTATAAGAGGTGAGACAAGAATAGCTCACTGCTTTTCCTACTAGCATCTAAAGTTATTTAAAATGAAAAATCAAATAACTGGAAATCTTTTTTATTCATGCTTGCTTCAAGTTATGCCATAATATATGACTTGGATAGTATCTGGTGCAAAGAGCAATGGGATCCACCTAGGAGAGGGGAGCATTAGAAGAAAGGATGAACAAATGCATTCATTTAGGCATTCTTCAAAACGGTCCAACTCTTATATATTTTTCATCTCGTTTCCTATGTCACTTTCATTTTCACTGTTGTTAAATAGGCAAGTCTAATTAATATATAAAAAAAATATTATTCACCTCATCCAAATGCCTAGAAAAATATATTTCACTAAAACACCCATGACTCACAAATGAAGCTGAGGGCCACGTATAAACTAAAACACCCACTCAGGATAACGAAGCATGAAATGGAAATTTAGAATTAAAATTACTTTGAGGAAAAATGCCTTTAAAAAACTAAATAAAAAGGTATAGAAGTGTTAAATAAAACTATAGAGTTAATAGTCAATAAACACTGTAGTTTTTGTGGAGGTTGTTTTTCTTCCAATTCTGTAAGTTTCCAATTTTCCCAAGTGTTACAGTATTTTTAATAGTTTCTTCTGAAAACAATTTCGATAAATTTGAATTTAAATGTTTTTCAGGAAGAAATGCATCTGAATCTGGAGTTTTAGTATAACATATAGCTGTTACAGTCATATTTTCAAGGTAGAAAATGTCTACCTAAATGTCCAAACATTTAGACATCTTTGCTTATTAATATGTCATGTGTCTCCATGTTGAGTTTATTTACTAACTATCCTACCAATAATTTGATTATTTTAGCTATTTGCTACTCAGCTGTCTAATCACAAAAACATAATAGGCAACACCCACAACTTAAGGGGAGAAGCTTATTTTGGCTCATAGTTACAGAAGTTTCAGTTTATGGCCAGCAGACTACCATGAAAATGGCAGCATGGAAGCATCTGGTGCAGAGGAAAGCCAAGTCATGGTGGCTGGAAAGTAGAGAGGGAACAGAGAAGCAGGGGACAAGAAGATACTTTTCAATATGTCCCAAATGAACCACCCATCCCAACCAGGCTGCATCTCTGAACATCAGACATTTGAGAGACATATTAAATCTAAACCATGATGTTGTACAGCAGGTCTCCAAAGGCTCACATTCATCTCATTATGTGAAATGAATTTAAACTACCTCTGAGAAATACAAAAGTCGACAGTCAACATTACTGAAAATCCAAGTCCAAAGTCCTTTTTGAGACTCAAGGCAACCCTTAACAGTGAGAAAGTTAAACACAGCCAAGACAGAGTAAGTATTACAGTTCCAAAAGAAAGCAATAGGAAGATAGAAAGCAACAGGATCAAAGCAAGACCAGAATCCAGCAGAGCAAATATTATATCCCAAAGCCGCATGTGTTCTTCCTGGGGAAAGTTGTGATGAGATACGAGCTCCTGAGGGTGTGGGTGGCTCCACATCTGGACTGTCAGTGGCAGTCCTCCTGGCCTCTCTCTTGGTCTGGCTCAGCTCACTGGCTGCAGCTTTTTTCAGAAGATTTTCCATGTTTTGGATATCTCCAGCTTCTCTAGGTGGAAGGGTCTCCATTACATATTCAGTGTCATTCTCACAACTTCATATTCTTGCCTCTCATGAGCTTCTGGCAGAAACTTCCATCTTGTTACACATTTTGCCTGAGAATTTAGTTACAATCCTCCATGATCCCATAAATTTTGTAACAAAATAAGAGAATAACAATACTCAATGCACTGTGTTCTGACAAGTACTGGCTTCTACTCATGAAATCTTCAGGATTGTCTAGCCCAGCTCTTCAAATCTTTCCAACCTCCTTCTGCACACCAGTTTTGCATGTCAGTAGTCCCAGCAATGATCTTCTCTCTGATACCCATGCCCTGTACTACACACCTTCTCATCACTGGGACAAAATACCCCAAAACCAGAACTGAAGGGAGAGGATTATTTTGGTTCACAGTTTCACTGGGTTTAGTCCATAATCAGCTCACTTCAAGGCAGAAGTAAGACGACAGAATAGCACAGAGGAGGGGAGCTGCTCACTATCTGGCAGACAGGAAGCAGAGAGAAAGAGAGAGAGAGGAGGAGCTGAGGGTGAGAAAACACCGTCCAAATCTCCCCCCAAATGACTTGCCACTTCCTACCATGCTCTACCTATGAATATGAGATTTGGGGGGATATTGTAAATCCTACATCATAACAAACTCTTTCTGAACTTTCTCTGAATATGGAAGGAACTTCTGAATTATCCAATTGGTAATCAACTCATGCATATAAAACCAAAAAGAACTACTCATGGCTCTCTGCTTTT